>JAVTVY010026266.1:0-10485 GCA_036873755.1 Hanleya hanleyi | reverse complement strand
GTAAATTTTTGATTGAAATTGTAGCTTAAGGGCCGCTTCCCATACTGATTTCGCGGCCCATCAACTCAATGTTTTATTTCAATTTCACGGTACATTTCTTCGTTAATTTAAGATCTTTTGCAGCGCTAGATATTAAAATAAATAATTAAATAATGAATAACAATAACAATGAGGAAATATAAATACTAGTAGGGAAGAGTCATTATGTACAAGTCGTTAAGTCTGTTATTGGTTATTATACTGATAAATATGTGTTATAATCGCGTGGATGATTCCTTTGTCTTGGTACCCCATAGTGCGCACAAAGCCGTCCAGAAAAAAACTGGGAGAACCAGGGCGTCTTCAGGATTCTTCGAGGCGACTTCCCGAACGAAGCCCTTGGGAACAGGGTGGGCCCTTCCAGAAATCTGTGCCTGTAACAATTGCTTGGAGTGTGTATTGGGGTACAGAACGGCAGGTCTACGTCCTATATTGCGTGAAAGTCAAAGGATCATATTCTGTGTTGAGGCGTCAGTTCGGTGACATCTAAGAGGTAGCGTGTCTGGTGTGGTCTAGGGTCGAGTATTCTGATTCTGGATGTTCTTGCTGTGCGGCGTTGTCACTCAAGGCGCTGTTGATATTCTTGTAATCATCATCCGTCTTTTGTTTCAGGTTTTGTCCAACTCGTCTGTGGTCTTCGGTGTGCCTGTATCATATGAAATAGAAGGCTTGTAGTCATTCTTGTTTTCTATTGTTTTTCGATGCAATACTTTGATATATCTTCCTCTCAACAACAGGCACCCCCGACCGTCAGTCACATAATATAAATAGCAATATATAATTAATTGAGTAAACAGATAAACAAATGAATAAATAACTAAACATTTCCATAGATTCAGTACTAGGCGAATACACAAATAAACAGCTCTGTATTATTTCCGTATACATTATCGTTTGATGGCCATAAAGAATTTGTAGGACAATGAGATAGACGGCCCTCAGTATCAAGGTAACTCCGCCATCACCATTTCCTGCCCGAATACTGCTCGCTATATGCGATTTGGCCGTGATATTGTTGTCATGAATTCAATTAGATTTGGCCATCGTTTGTTTTGTAGGACAGTGGAACAGACGGCCCTCAGTATCAAGGTAACTCCGTTGTTGCCATGCCTATTTTATTTCTAAATGTGTCTGTGACATTTTGGCCGGATGTTATGTATGGATAGGTTATTATGGCCATAATGTTTTGTATGGCTATGGTGCACACGCCCCTCAGTATCAAGGTAACTCCGCTGCAACCATACCCTTCGTTTAAGTCAGAAGAATGATTTGGCCTCTATCAAATCGTGTCATAGTACTTGGTGAAGTGTAAATTTTGAACCTGACCTAGTATTTATTTATGGCAGAACAAAGGGATCTGAATCGGAAGAAATAAAGCCTCGTACCGGTATGCCAGTCATCATTTCACTAATTAATCCGAGGAGTAACCGATCCTGTAGACACGCTTCGATTACCCGTGTAAGCTTATCACGCCAATCAGTTGAAGACAGTTATGAATCTTTGAAGACTAAACCGGACTAGAAGCGGGTTATTCAACCAAGTCAAACAGAACGTCATACGGATCTAGGGGGGGGGGGGGACTAACGAGAAATGCTTCCAGTCTACAGAAATAATCTACCATGCCTACATATGAACAACTTAACATACTGCCCTTGAACTTCATACATGGTTATCCGGTACCTCGCAATTGCACAACGTTCAAGGTTCTTTATATGCTGATCAGAGAATCCTTCGTTGATCAGATATACCGTCAAGCGGAAACAATTCCAGATCGAGGGCAGTAGTGGATTGAGAATGTTTGGATTTCCACGAGAACAATCTTGTAACAGTGATATCAGGGACGTTGTCAGAAACATCAGTTCTGCGGTCAGTGTACAATACTATAACATCAGTTCTGCTGTCAGTGTACAATACTATAACATCAGTTCTGCTGTCAGTGTACAATACTATAACATCAGTTCTGCTGTCAGTGTACAATACTATAACATCAGTTCTGCTGTCAGTGTACAATACTATAACTTCAGTTTTGCTGTCAGTGTACAATACTATAACATCAGTTCTGCTCTTAGTGTACAATACTATAACATCAGTTCTGCTGTCAGTGTACAACACTATAACATCAGTTCTGCTGTCAGTGTACAATACTATAACATCAGTTCTGCTGTCAGTGTACAAGACTATAACATCAGTTCTGCTGTCAGTGTACAATACTATAACATCAGTTCTGCTGTCAGTGTACAATACTATAACATCAGTTCTGCTGTCAGTGTACAATACTATAACATCAGTTCTGCTGTCAGTGTACAATACTATAACATCAGTTCTGCTGTCAGTGTACAATACTATAACATCAGTTCTGCTGTCAGTGTACAAGACTATAACATCAGTTCTGCTGTCAGTGTACAATACTATAACATCAGTTCTGCGGTGGTGTACAATACTATAACATCAGTTCTGCGGTCAGTGTACAATACTATAACATCAGTTCTGCTGTCAGTGTACAATACTATAACATCAGTTCTGCTGTCAGTGTACAATACTATAACATCAGTTCTGCTGTCAGTGTACAATACTATAACATCAGTTCTGCTGTCAGTGTACAATACTTTAACATCAGTTCTGCTGTCAGTGTACAATACTATAACATCAGTTCTGCTGTCAGTGTACAATACTATAACATCAGTTCTGCTCTCAGTGTACAATACTATAACATCAGTTCTGCTGTCAGTGTACAATACTATAACATCAGTTCTGCTGTCAGTGTACAATACTATAACATCAGTTCTGCTGTCAGTGTACAAGACTATAACATCAGTTCTGCTGTCAGTGTACAATACTATAACATCAGTTCTGCTGTCAGTGTACAATACTATAACATCAGTTCTGCTGTCAGTATACAATACTATAACATCAGTTCTGCTGACAGTGTACGGTACTATAACATCAGTTCTGCTGTCAGTGTACAATACTATAGCATCAGTTCTGCTCTCAGTGTACAATACTATAACATCAGTTCTGCTGTCAGTGTACAATACTGTAACATCAGTTCTGCTGTCAGTGTACAATACTATAACATCAGTTCTGCTGTCAGTGTACAATACTATAACATCAGTTCTGCGGTCAGTGTACAATACTATAACCATGCGAATTAATGAGGATATCAATGAAGCATGCGTTACAACAAACACATGTACGAAAGTCTGTCAGTGTAATTAGTTGTTTTTTGCAGCGTGTATAACAAACTGAACTCTCATAAAATGACCACTTTTACTCTGTGATCTTGATAATTTATCACGCTTGAAATCACTTTGTAATTCTCTCCATATAAAACTACAGTACTGCTGTTTCATGTACCTTGGCTCAATAACACAGGGAGACGTCATCATTTCTTCGATTTGGAGATGATAAAGGTCATTGATGCCGTCCGTTAGTGCGTGGCTTATATCCCATGCCCGATGAAATTGCTGAATGAAAAACCGCACACACCTCTATGACGGTACACGGAAGTGTTGATCTTTGTGCCAGTGAACACGAATACGTTATGACGTCTCTCTATGTAATTGAACCCCGGTACATGAAACAACAGTACTGGATCGGAGTTTTATATGAAGCGAACTATCAAGTTATTATAAGCGCGATATATTATCAATATCATGGAGGAATTGTAGTAATGTTCAGTCCAGTTATAAACGCTGCAAAAAGAGTTAATTATTGATTTTTAACAAGGTCCAAAGTAGACGACTAATTAAAATTAACAGAATATAGTTTATATTTAGCTATGTACGTGTATGCAATGATAAACAGATTAAAAGTAGACCTTTTTAAAAGTAGGCGTATACACCACGTATTTTCCATGGAATGGCCTTGTGTTACAAACAAATTTACCTAAATTTTGAGAATAATTGGATACTCGTTCGATAAAAGCTAAAATAACTTTACCTGCAATACCGAGTTGAGAAAAACTGGCATTGATGCTATCACATGTAGCCAGAAATATATTTCGAAACTTATACCTATTACATTCCATTAAAAAAATGAAATCTGTTTCTAACTTAAAACACATATAAGGGAAATGAGAAGATGTGCCGACATACTGACAGAGCCACATGACTTCACAGTAGTCTTCTGGTTAACGTCGACAGACCTAGAATCTAACGATTCGTGATATGTGTTGCATCTCAGATACGCTTTTATTGTACCTGTTCATGTGGCAACTTGGATGGCAAGACTACACGGCCCATAGCACCGGCATAAGCGGTATTAGATACAAATCTACAGAGCTATGATGGAAATGCTCGGACAACTCGTATATTGGTAATTGGTGAGCTGTGTCGCTGTGACAACTCGTACACTGGGGATTGGTGAGCTGTATCGTCGTCAGATGAAAATGATGGCATTTAACACAAAAGACTAGTCTGTAAGGCCCGATGTCCACCCCAACATCAACTTCCCACAATGCCAACTAACTAACCCTCAAAACAAATAATACATAAATGCTTATCCGCTTGTATCTGTGGTTTGGAATATCTATGTTTTTCAATCTAAAGTTGAGGACCACCTGTTTATAGCTTACACACATCAATGTGTGACACTGTTTGACAGTAAAGTAAAGTTTTAACACAGTGTTCTGAGTTTGTTACCATAATGTACGTAACCACATGTCTTGTGTGTCGAAACACAAAACAAAGCAATTCTCTCAGAACAGTTCGATGGATTTTCATCTTCCACTCTGATATTACTGAGTGCGTTTATACCGGATATTACCGAAGCGCATATTAATTGCTCCCTGTACAATTTGAATAATAAAAGAAACCGCTTAAACTGGGGCCGTATAAACACCATGTACTATCGTCAACACAGTGATACGACAATGATCTGCATAATACTCTTGGTATACTCCTGTATAACATTTGTCGTCGATGGGGATTTGACAAGAACTGATTTTGTTTCTTCGATAATAGACTAGCTTGTTTTTGGTAATATAATAATAATAATCTTGTTCCTGCTCTCTGCTACTTGATAAAACTCACAAAAGTCAAATTCTTCAATGATGATGGCTGCGCACTGAATATCAACAATAATTACTGTCAACAATTTCGTACAATCGGGCCAGATTCACTTAGAATACCCTCAGTCAACGAGCCGAAAATTCCATTTACATTTGTTACTATGGAACACCAATCATATCTCGGTAGAATCATTTGCCTACCCTCATAACCGTCGATTTGACCAGATGCGCATGCAGTGAAGCAAAATATATGAATAAATCTGAAGAAAACATGACTTTTCTGGTACCTCACAAGGCGGTCATTTTGAGTTTACCCATGATCCTCTGCTCTGGGGTCATACAAATACGCTCAAAATGATTCCAATATGAAAATCTACAAACTCCCGGAGTTTCAGCAAAAAAAACATCGGGGGGAGAGGGGGGGGGGGCGGTCATAGCGGGGGGTGAGAGAGAAGGGATGGATATGGCCCCACAAGACAGGTAGGGATAATGGTGGTTTAACTTTGACAAATATCCGTTTTATTGACTGACCTCGCTGATGCGTAGTCTGCAGAGCTCAAAATGAGATAGTAAGACCAGCATTACGTTCCGCAAATAATAAAGTACAGCAAGGTTAATCCCTTAATCTACGACGAAAATATACAACCTATATGGAGCAGAAGTTATTGCCCATGCAGTTCCACACGATACTGCAATGTCTGTATTGTATTATTCAACATGACGTGTACGACATTATATTTTGTTACTTCATATAAAATGCACGATAACGTATGGGTCGATTTTGATGTTAGGGCAACAGACACAATTTATCTTTGTAGAATGTAAAGTTAGCAACCACTCAGAGTTCATTTATATTAACCTTAACTCTTGTTTGATGATAACAAATGTCAACATTTATTAATATGTTTGACAAAAGATCTATTTCTGGAGAAATTCACGTCGAATGTGTTGCGACAGGGCAAAACGTGTGCCATTGTTTCACAAAATGTTCGTGTCCGTAGGCCTACACAACCCAGAAGGAACCATTGAATTTCGTTGATCGTTACAGTTTTCGAACAAGAGAATCTTTTGTATGGGTTTGTTTCCTTTCCTACGCAACAAAGAACCTTTGCAAATATTGATAAGATATTATTATATTCATATACCCGTAATCATTTCGATCTGGTTTTTCTGCTTACAAACATACCATGGAGTTTTACAGAAATGGCGAAGGACCACTGTCCTGTACTGGTTACTCATTATAGTTGACTGTTGACTTTTGACGGCAGTGAATATTATATTGCCTGACAATTAAAACAATTAACCTGTAGAAGCATGATTCTGCGCACGTTCTCATCAGAAAAGGGATTGCGGAGGAGAAGGCGGAAATTGTTCTGTAGGTTGTTCGTATCACATTCAGTCTCTATAATCTGTTCATTTTAATTGGTCGCTTACTTTGGAATCTCTGAAAAAATTGTACGGTTGGTTTCGTTTGATTTTTTTTAAACGTGTATAGCAAACTGAAATGTTACAAACTGATAACAAATTACAGACTAAAACACAACAAAAAGTTGAAAACTGTTATCGATCGATCGTACGATTTCTATAATCTGTATAATTTGTCCATTTGAATTAGTCGTCTACTTTGTAGCTAGTAAACAAAAAACTGCGATTGACTCAGCATACATTTTCTTTCTGCAGCGTGTATAAGAAACTGAAATCACGAAATTTAATCAATCAGACGAGAAACTGATCCTGTAGACAGTTGATTCTAGCATGCTCAGCTTACCCGTGTGATCATTTCAAGAAGACATATCGACCGTCTTCACGTCAGTCAGTTCAGTGCCAAAAATACACTACTTATTTAAGTACTTTTCTTAAAACAAGATTTTTTAAATTCGTAATTTTTTTTTGTTTAAGTAAAATATACTTACTCCACTCCAAATTGCACTCAAACAAGAAAAAAAATCTTAAAAAGTTTCTTTAAATTTAACTTATTTTGAGTAAAATTATTTTATTTCAAGAAAATGTTAGGGCATTATCTTAAATAAGTAGGGTATTTTTGGCAGTGTTGAAGCCGAGTTATTTATCATTGTAGACAGCTATAGACGTCAGATCCGGCATTCAGTGTTCAAAGGTCTTCCATAAAATAATGTTCTCCTCAATAATCGAAAGAACCCTTTCATGCGACAGTTATCATCAAGTCCAAATATGCAGGAAATGAAGAAAAAAACCCCCACAACAATAACAACAAGAGCAAGGAATCATGATGTTCTTTACTTGAAATGCTTATCAATTATCAGTATTCTTTAGACAAATCAATTTCCAAGTCATTCTCTACATAATGATGTATCTCAGCCCCGCTTTGTTTGTAACTGCTCACACCGGGCTCGCAACGGGTTAGACAACCGAGTCAAACGGGATAATCACGGAAAGTCTTATTGATAAAAAGCAAGTGGTCGTAAACCTAGGACTGTCCTGCGAACTTCCTAATCGGTCAAATGAGAACAGCTCAATTTTCTGCCTTTGGATTTCGTATATGGTTATCTTGTAGCTACCAATTAGATATAGAAGACCGATGTATTTTCTCAAAAGTGTTCGTTGGACAAGAATATACCCTTTTGAAGACGGAAAGACGATAATCCTTATTACGATCTTCCGTTTCCGCTGAAACTCTGAAATGACTGAACGCGTTTTATACGGGATGCCACTGAAGCATGTTCATTAAAATCGGTATCGCATACTGTTTCATAGTAATTTTTTTAGTCATTTACGTGCTAAAAATCATGCTAATATACCAATAGATATCCATCAAATAATAAAAAAACACACAAACCAATCCAATGCCTTCAACGCCAGTTGCTTTTCCCTCCTGAAGCGCCTTAATCAACATGATTGAACCAGCTATGAACCTACATGTAGCTTTGCATGATGCTTTTTTGCATCTTGTGTGTCCAGTATACTTATGGTATGTCGTTATCATTTGTTGGAAGACAAATACCTCTTCTCATAAGAAACGTTTTGGGATCGTTAAATAAATTTTCTCGTCGTCTACAGGATCGAAAGAAGACTGGTCCTGCACATTCTAGAACCAGCTATGAATCTAACGTTGTGTGGTATTTTATGCATCTTGGGTGTTCAGTACATTTTGTGTATATCGTTGTGGGTGGTTTCAAGAGAAATGCCGCTTTCACTGAGAAACTTTTTGCGATTGTTAAATACATCTTCCCAGGTACCTGGTAATAGTAATATATACATGAATATTAAAATTATTTGGAGCTTCGTCTGTTGGGAGTATGACGAATTTAGTCTGGAGATTAGCTAGACCTTCTTGTGAATTGAAGTTTCTCAGTACTCGTTTAACTTGGGGAAGGTTACTTTTGTCAAAACGGCGGATTGATTAAACGAAAATGAAAAAGGTGTGAAATGCGTCATGGATCTTATCAATATTGAGAAAGAGAATAATCCCTACTTCTCCCTGGAAGAATTTATCGATATTTATAACATTAAAACAAATTTTCTGGAATACCATGGAGTAATTTCGGCAATCGAATCAATGAAAAAAAGATTAATAACCGATGTAAAAACAAAAATTACTAGTGTACGACCGTATGTTCCATTTGATCTACACATCCTTTCAAAATCATGCAAAGGTAGTAAAGATATGTATAATGTTCTTATATCCAAGTCTACAAGACCCAGTTCACAAGTTAAATGGGAATCGATAATGAATATACAGGGAATTAAATGGAACGAGGTTTATCAACTCCCATTCAAAACCACCTGCTGCTCAGTGTTACAATACTTACAATTTCGTATTAACAACAGAATACTGGCAACAAACTGCTATCTGAAAAAAATTGGCATTCAAGATAATGACTTATGTTCCTTTTGTAGTGACCATCTTGAAACTATAGAGCACGTCTTTTGGGACTGCGAGAAGATCCGCCGTCTTTGGTGGGACATCGAGGCATGGTTACATACCACAACAAACTTGCCGATCGCATTGACGGCAAAAAATATTATATTCGGAGAAACTATGACAACAGACTTTTCAAAAATACTCAATCTCATTATACTCGTCACTAAACGCTATATTTACAAATCTAAATTTGAAAGACAGTCTGTTTCCATTTTGGCAATTCAAAACATCATAACTCAGCGGTACTCCATTGAAAAATATATCTCGATGAAAAAGTCAAATCTTCAGAAGTTCAACCTTCTATGGGAACCATGGCTCCATGCCGTCACCAAAGCAGAAAATGATTCTGATGAAAACGGTTAACAGGAATAATTGTATAAATGTTCAATTGTCTCTTATTGTTACACCCCTATCGTACTGGTATATAGTAAAATCTGTGTGTGCCTATATATGTATACTATATGTACTACTATGTCAACCTGTCAAATAATCCAAAGAAGTTATATTGCATTGGAGAGTGAGGAGTTATGATATCAATATATGTATATATGTATGTATGTGCGTGCGTGTGTGTGTGTGTGATCGTCCTTATAATAATGCCAAATAACAACTTATATTTGATTTGTTCATATTGTATGTCATTCTACTTGTATGTATTATGTGGCAATTTAATGGCAATAAAAATATATGAATATAAAAAAAACAAAAAAAAAAACAAAAAAAACGGCGGATTGATTAAACGACCTCCTGTTGGTGAGGTCCAGCCAATCATCGTGTCATGTAGGCCTCTTTTGCCGGAAATCGACATGGTGGATGGCCTATTTTCGGTGATCAGTTTAATCAATTATACGTGTGGTAAACATATTAGCGAAGAAATAAAATGTTTTTTTTTAAGGTTGCATATTAAATGTAGATATTTCCATGGACCATAGAATTCCATTAATATTCATATTAATTCTTAGTTTCTAGTAGTATTTCGATTAAGACTGGTATTTAGGGGCGATACCATCAACGTTTTTGTATGTGAAATTAAAAATAACGTAGAGAACATATTGAGGAATTGTAGAAAGGCGCTCAAATGTTTCAAAAAGTTGAATACTACCTTAACCTCCGATGATGGTTTGATGTGTAAATGAATGTATGAGGCAATGTATATTGGAATTTTGGAAGATGAACAAAACAACAGTCTAAAAAGGCCAGTGGTATCTATATGGTGTTAGATATATATTACAAATACCCTTTATATTATGATGTCTCCAGAAGGAAGCGGTAAGGTACTGGGTTAGATCCCAGGCCGAGTCATACCAAAGACTTGAAAAATGGAACTTGTTGCTTCCGCGATTAAGCTCAGCATTTAGAGGATAGAACAAGGACTGGTTCGCTAGGTGTCAGTATAATGTGACTGAGTGGGGTGTCATGTCTGCCTACAGCATGATATTTCAGCGGGACAGCACTATAAAATGGCAGCAGTAGATCTACTCTTTTACAAGTAGGTATCCCCCCCCTTCTCCTCTCCTCGCCTCCGACGTTAAACCCT
>JAVTVY010026265.1:0-10392 GCA_036873755.1 Hanleya hanleyi | reverse complement strand
TAAATAGCGTCTCTACATCACATTGTTATCTAGATATATGAGAACACATTTTGGGTATCGGCAATCTGATGAATGTACTATTCCGGTTTTCTTGTTTCACATTATATTCTATGACGGTTGATCGGTGATTTTCTTCATTGATAAACATTAAACCACCTCGGCTTCGTTATGTGAATCGGAATTGCATTGCTGTGACACACCAACACACTCCGTGGCAGTGATTCTGTATCCCCTAATCAAGGAATCAAAATGGATCAATATTTGAAATGACAAGAAAAATTTAGTCATATTTTGTTTTTTTGTTTAAATTATATCCCAGTGTGATATATATAAGAAAATAAATTAAGACCCTTTAAACATGCCGTCATGGCTTTGTTTCACCCTCAGTAAACTTTTATCATTTTTGCTCACACAGACTAATCTGAAGGATGATACCACATCTTTCTTTCTTCTGCTGGGTTATTGCACCAGGCTGACTTAATTGGTTGATGTAGGATATTTCATCACCAGTGGGCAATTTGACCTGAATTTGAAGCCTGATGTGGTCTGTGATGAAATGTTTGGATGTGAAATAGGATACACGTTAAAGGCCACAGTTTACATATATCTATAACAATATACTGAATTGTGTGTAGGCTGGCAAGTTGGTAATAGCAGTGTAGATAAATGCACTAACAAATGATGGAAAATTAGCATTTCCTATTTCATACATGAGCAGTGTGACTAACGTCACAGGACCTACGAAGTAGAGTAGGCATTAGAACTTGGAACGCGAACTGAACTCTTGGAAATCCCCGCCCCCAGTTAGAATCCTGCCTATATTAAGATGGGCACCGCCCAAGTCAGAATCGCCAGTGATTTTCATCAAAAATCACCAGAAATTTTCATCAAAAGTAGGTCAGCTCAGAACTTGTTGGTAACAGTCTCCTAATGCGCCTTCATTCCAAAATAAATAACGATCGCCGATTTAATTTACAATTTTTTAATTAAAGGAAACAGATTGAATAATATAGGTTCAGTAGATTTCAATCTTTACGTGTGAAAATACATTTACATCTCTTTAATGGTTTTCAGTGCCCTTGTACAGGATCAAAACAACTTTTTGAATCACATTATTTTCCCAACAATACAACAAATTTTTATATATAGTGCTATAGTAGAAAGGTAGCATTTATGTAGTTTACGGTAATTCAACTCAAGACCAACACCTTCTATGCACAAGATAATAATGATTCTATGTGATTCTCCTGAGCATAACCGGTACAAAAGACGAATAAATAGCGTCTCTACATCACGTTGTTATCTAGATATATGAGACAACACATTTTGGGTATCGGCAATCTGATGAATGTACTATTCCGGTTTTCTTGTTTCACATTATATTCTATGGCGGTTGATCGGTGATTTTCTTCATTGATAAACGTTAAACCACCTCAGCTTCATTGTGTGAATCGGAATTGCATTGCTGTGACACACCAACACACTCCGTGGCAGTGATTCTGTATCCCCTAATCAAGGAATCAAAATGGATCAAGATTTGAAATGACAAGAAAAATATAGACATATTTTGTTTACACATGTAATTTTTTGTTTAAATTATATCCCAGTGTGAGATATAGTCAATATTCAAGAGGTACAAAAAAACCTCAAAGTATGTGCTCATATTTTCACATCATGATCAAAGTTACTTTATCTAGTTAAATTCTACCAAAAGAAAATAAATTAAGACCCTGACTTAATTGGTTGATGTAGGATATTTCATCACCAGTGGGCAATTTGACCTGAATTTAAAGCCTGATGTGGTCTGTGATGAAATGTTTGGATGTGAAATAGGATACACGTTAAAGGCCACAGTTTACATATATCTATAACAATATATTGAATTGTGTGTATTGAGGCTGGCAAGTTGGTAATAGCAGTGTAGATAAATGCACTAACAAATGATGGAAAATTAGCATTTCCTATTTCATACATGAGCAGTGTGACTAACGTCACAGGACCTACGAAGTAGAGTAGGCATTAGGACTCGAACGCGAACTGAACTCTTGGAAATCCCCACCCCCAGTTAAAATCCTGCCTATATTAAGATGGGCACCGCCCAAGTCGGAATCGCCAGTGATTTTCATCAAAAATCACCAGAAATTTTCATCAAAAGTAGGTCAGCTCAGAACTTGTTGGTAACAGTCTTCTAATGTGCCTTCATTCCAAAATTAAATAACGATCGCCGATTTAATTTTACAATTTTTTAACTAAAGGAAACAGATTGAATAATAAAGGTTCAGTAGATTTCAAGCTTTACGTGTAAAAATACATTTACATCTCTGTAATGGTTTTCAGTGCCCTTGTCCAGGATCAAAACAAATTTTTGAATCACATTATTTTCCCAACAATACAACAAATTTTTATATATAGTACTATAGTAGAAAGGTAGCATTTATGTAGTTTACGGTAATTCAACTCAAGACCAACACCTTCCCTGCACAAGATAATAATGATTCTATGTCATTCTCCTGAGCATAACCGGTACAAAGACGAATAAATAGCGTCTCTACATCACGTTGTTATCTAGATACATAAGAGAACACATTTTGGGTATCGGCAATTTGATGAATGTACTATTCCGGTTTTCTTGTTTCACATTATATTCTATGGCGGTTGATCGGTGATTTTCTGCATTGATAAACGTTAAACCACCTCAGCTTCATTGTGTGAATCGGAATTGCATTGCTGTGACACACCAACACACTCCGTGGCAGTGATTCTGTATCCCCTAATCAAGGAATCAAAATGGATCAAGATTTGAAATGACAAGAAAAATTTAGACATATTTTGTTTACACATGTAATTTTTTGTTTAAATTATATCCAAGTGTGATATATAGTCAATATTCAAGAGGTACAAAAAAACTCAAGTTATCATTTTTTCACATCATGATCAAAGTTACTTTATCTAGTTAAATTCTACCAAAAGAAGACCCTTTAAACATGCCGTCATGGCTTTGTTTCACCCTCAGTAAACTTTTATCATTGTCGCTCACACAGACTAATCTTTCTTTCTTCTGCTGGGTTATTGCACCAGGTTGACTTAATTGGTTGATGTAGGATATTTCACCATCAGTGGGTAATTTGACCTGAATTTGGAGCCTGGTGTGGTCAGTGATGAAATGTTTGGATGTGAAATAGGATACACGTTAAAGGCCACAGTTTACATATATCTATAACAATATACTGAATTGTGTGTATTGAGGCTGGCATAGCGGTGTAGATAAATGCACTAACAAATGATGGAAAATTAGCATTTCCTATTTCATAAAAACAATTACGGATGGCATATCCCACCATTGTGTTATATATACAGTGAAACATACAGCCAAGGGTTCCCGATGGGCATGACAGTGTACTCGCTGAGCCATCAGTAAATAATAAAATAAATAATTATAAATCAAATTTTAATCAGAATTCGGTCAACTCAGAACTTGCTGGTAACAATGCCCTAATGCACGTTCATGCCAAAAATCGAGGTTCTAATGTCAACGGTTCTCCTTATTTTGCCGACGAAAGAATTCGGATGGACTGACTGACTCATTACCGGACAATTTGCGATCTGTAGCCTACTTCGTAGGAAAAAACAATTACGGATGGCATATCCCACCAGATTTTGTACTGTGTTATACATGGCAGTGTGACTAACGTCACTGGACCTACGAAATAGGGTTTGAGATAATTTAAGTGTGTACTCGAGAGATGACTTGGGGGCCCTGTGTGCTACCATGAGAGAATTTATATAGCGTCTCTAATTGACAGTGGGAACTATTAACTTTTCCAGATGTCACCGCTGGTGAGTCATTAGCGTAGCAACTATTATCGCCCTCAGTTTCTATTACCCTGGAGAATGATCAGCCCAGCAGTACAGCACGAAGTGTTGGGAGGAGAGTCCGAGAGAGCGGGGAACACCCCCCCCCCCCTTCTCGGCATTAGGCGATTTTTCTTAAATTAGCGTAGGGAATGATGCTCTGTCAGAGCAGTTGAGAAGTAAATGTTTGTAGTCCTAAATAAGACAGGAAACTGGATAAGAAACACAAATTTGAAGTGAGAAAGGTGAAGATCAGAGATTTGTTAGAATGCAAGAATC
This sequence comes from Hanleya hanleyi, assembly GCA_036873755.1. Classification (NCBI taxonomy): domain Eukaryota; kingdom Metazoa; phylum Mollusca; class Polyplacophora; order Lepidopleurida; family Hanleyidae; genus Hanleya; species Hanleya hanleyi. The sequence goes on along the minus strand of JAVTVY010026265.1, from coordinate 6,261 downwards.
AAATCAGGCATCACTAGAGAGCCATTCTCCATGGATATATTTATTTGGCATTCAACTTCAAGGTACCTCATCTGAAGAGAGTACATAATAATAATCAATGAACAATAAAGCACACACGAACAAAATAAACAACTGGTTATAGGTTACTGAATTTAAAACACAACGATGATTTTATTATCGATTTCTTCAGTAATAACATATAATAGGGTCATTGTTGTGTTTAAATTTAGTAATTTCTCTCATAAAATCCAGCCATTTTTTATTTCTTTTTGAGGTAGAACATTTTTTAACTAATGACTGAACTGAAGAAATGATGCAATGTTGTATAGGCTGGATATATAAAACGTGCAGTATAATATGCCTTCAATCTCAACGAAATTCCAAGACCAGCAAATGAGTGAAAACGGATACCATTGGAATGTGTGTGGTATCGGAATGTGTGTCAACATTACAATGTAAGTTAGGCTAAAAATAGATTACTCAGGAATCTTCAGTTTAATACTGGATTCAAGTGTAGGCCTACTGTTAAACTAGCCATATTATAGATATCTCATAGTACATGTAGATCTAATAGACTGATTACGACGTACGAGCAAGCGCACACATGCATGTGTGCTTTTAATATAGATATAATTAAAATATTTTTTGGAAGCTGACGTTTTAGAACAACAACACATGCCAAGAAATACTGCATTGAAAAGGGTCCATTTAGCCTACCCTGTTTTAGCGCTCTAATCAGCACATGGCGGGGTCATATTTCTGCTGTCAAAATTATATTTCCCTCCAAAATCTTAACCCTTGAACCCAAGTCACACACTCTCTGATGCATGTTTGTCCTAACTATCCGATTAGCACATTATGAACATGTCTTTGGTCATAGTGTACATATCATAACTTACAGCAATGTTTTCTGCTATATTATTTCAATGATATGGTTTAACAATTTAAGTTATGGGAACAGCGCTGATTGTTTGAAGGTATATGCAGTAGGCCTATGCTCTCGGACAAGAATCATTTTCAGAGCTGTGGAGTTGTCCCAGAAGCACGTTAAGATTAACCTCAGTAATAGGGCCATGTGGAATGTGGATCAATGACAGGGTATTTTTAGCCGGACAGGACTCGGTTGTGGTAACTGATACTCATTAAATGCGATAAAACGCTGGGGCAAAACGGACCACAGTTTTCTTGGCATGAACGACCACCGAAAGCCAACAAAAGATTTACCTTCATTGGACCTCTGACGCTTCTGTGAGAAGAAGTTTTTCAAATTTGCTTGGCGCTTCATGACATTGATTTATAAAATACATGTCAAGTGATATTCGTGGCTCGGTAAAACTTCGCAGCAGACGAAATAACAACCTCCATTCTCCGATCAAATGATTTGCTTCCTTCATGCATCGTGGCATATACAGCTCGCCTGACGCGAGATTCTGGGATTTCGGTAGCCTTCCGCAATACCACCGGCTAACAGCGACCAGCATGATCACGAGGGTTCCCGAATATTTCCAACAATTTACGGCAGATGTGGGAAGCGTGGCGTGGACTATTAGGGAAAACATGGCGGAGCTACCTGGAAACGTATAATGCCGACATATTTTGGCAAGTACCATTAAAGTTACTGATATTTTCGAGAGCTGGGCGCATCATTTTTTTTTGCTTTAGTGCTGGGCGGCCGAAGTTAGTCCCAGGCGCTTAAAAGTCACAGAGAAGAATACAGCCAAGGGTTCCTGATGGGCATGACAGTGCACTCGAGTCATCAATAAATAATAAAAAATTAATTATAAATCAAATTTTCATCAGAATTCGATCAGCTCAGAACTTGCTGGTAACAATGCCCTAATGCACGCTCATGCCAAAAATCAAGGTTCTAATGTCAACGGTTCTCCTTATTTTGCCGACGAAAGGATTCGTATGGACTGACTCATTACCGGACAATTTGCGATCTGTAGCCTACTTCGTAGGAATATACAGTGAAATATACAGCCAAGGGTTCCCGATGGGCATGACAGTGCACTCGCTGAGCCATCAATAAATAATAAAAAAAATAATTATAAATCAAATTTTCATCAGAATTCGGTTAGCTCAGAACTTGCTGGTAACAATGCCCTAATGCACGTTCATGCCAAAAATCAAGGTTCTAATGTCAACGGTTCTCCTTATTTTGCCGACGAAAGGATTCGGATGGACTGACTGACTGACTGCCTCACTGACTCACTCATTACCGGACAATTTGCGATCTGTAGCCTACTTCGTAGGAAAAGTTAATCATGCACTTTTAATGCACAAGCTCAAATCATTTGGTAAATCTGTTAAACTTTTTTTTGACATCTGATTTTTCTGGAAGACTCCAGAGTAAACATGTAGCTGTAAGTCTTCGTCTCTGCCAGTTTCAATCGGCGTATTACAGGGTTCAATTCTCGGGTCTCTTCTCTTTGTTTTATATGTTAACGACCTATACGATGTGTTAAAATGTTCATTTTTTCCGATGTACGCAGACTCAAAATCCCTCCGAGGAATTAAACTCCTTAATGGGCTGTATTATGTTTCAAGAAGACTTGAATCGTTCTGTTTCGTGGTGTAAAATGTGAATGCTGGAACTCCTTATATATATCGCTGAATAGGATTCACGAACATGCGAAATTTGGTCATTTGATGGTGTTTTACATAATGTTGACGTCAAGGGAGTGGACATTTTAATCTCTAATAATCTGAACTTTTAGAACCATATTTCCAACTTTTGCTCTCAGTCATTAAGGATATATATACCGTTAGAGACAGTTTTTGCACCCTCATGACAATCTGTCTTCTGTATCAATAAATATACAAGAAAACAGTAATAAACTATATATTTTATGAAATGGAATGAAAGGGATTCCAACTATATGATTTGTATAACCGACGCTGTTACTTTGTAGAAAATATCTAGTGCCTCGGAAATTAAATTTTTAATCCTAATATTGAAGCACTTCTATTTATAATTTTGATTTCAGTTTTTCACCAAATGTTAGACGATATAGTGAATATTTGAATAAAGAAATAAAACAAAAAAGACCAATTTTAACTCTCTAACGGGATAGCTATCCTTAAAGCTTCTGGGCTTCATTAAACGCTCATGTAGATGAGCCAAGTCTACCAAATCTTTCCACTCATTATACCTCTCACTCTTGATGAGTCGACTGGATTATTGCACTGTTGTCTGGTCTCAAGCTGAATGTCATATATTAGAGCGTATCGAACATCCTACTCAACAGAGACAAAATTCTGTACCAAAGAGGTGTTCATAACAACGATTTTCACGGCGAAGAGGCCAGACAAGCAAATGGTATACACAATGCATCGCTTTGCTGTTTGAATCGCGATATAAAACCACATCGGTTGTAGTCTCCATACGATAAACACGGTCTCTCGTCCCAATTCGTGTAACATGCAGACTCACACTAAATCATATAGAGGACATCGTCTGGAGACAAGGCGAATCCTACCGCAAGCAGGAGTGGAGCCCTAGTGAAAGGACTGGTCTTGCCAAGGGAAGATGCAAAGAGGGAAGCATTTATTGCATGATTGTTTTTACCACCCATAATCTCGTGAAGCAAAGGTACATTCCATAGTTGGCTATCAATTCGACGGTTCCGCTATGTACATTTCACTAAGAAATTATTTGTAATTAACAAAAGCGGAGCACTTCTGAACAAATTGTTTGTTGAGACGAACTGAACATTCGAAATTCGAAAACTAAAATGCCACTGTTAAAAGTCCACACTCGACTAGGAACCGTAGTAAGTAACAAACCGGTAACTATCTATTATATATTAACTCACATTTCATGATCGTACTCGCAAATAATTCGCTAATTAAAATCATTTACCAACAGCTCGGCAAAAACTAATAGACGATGTGAATAGTTGCTCCAGGAAAAGTTTGCTTTTTGGTAAAACATTCCAGGTTGATAAGTTGATACAAGTCTTCAAGACTAAACACGGCGGAATTGGTAAGCAGATGCTTCAGAAGAGAGTGAGGAGGTACAAAGATACGCGGATCTGAATGGTGTTATGAGTCAGAAATGTCGCTAAATAAATCATAGCATAAGTTAGTACAACCATCCCCGCCCCCATCCTTCCGCCTGTCTCAACTATACATGCTTGCTACAAACCTGATAACCGTATCTCTGACTCATGTACACAATAGTATGGTGTTCCATTTCGGCCATTTTTGCGTCGCGCGTCGCAGGCGACGGGAAGGGCGACGTCGCCCACGACGTCGCCCGCGACGTCGCCCTTCCCGTCGCCCCTCCCGTCGCGTTCGTATAATGTTAAGAGATAGAACGCGACGCGACGTCGCCCTTTTTAAAGGCGACGTCGCCCTTCCCGTCGCGCGTCGCTTTGATCCACACGACGCGATGGGCGACGTCGCCCACGACGTCGTCCACGACGTCGCTCGCGACGTCGCCCATCCCGTCGCCCTTCCCGTCGCGTTCTTATAATGTTAAGAGATAGAACGCGACGCGACGTCGCCCTTTTCAAACGCGACGTCGCCCTTCCCGTCGCGCGTCGCGCGTCGCCTTGCGGTATTTTAGGACAAAATCGATCTGCGCATGCTTAGGGAGCAGCTATTGCGATGTGGATCGTATGGCGAGGCCGTCATTTCATGAATGATCTCTGCCACTATCGATGAAGAAAATGTCAGCGTAAATGAATAATGATTATCCTGCATTATCGTATAGCTTTTAAATGGTGTTAAATATTAGTCCATGCTTGGAATAATGCCTGTTATGAAGTTATCTCTCGGAATGTCTGCAACTCGCTGTGTTGTACTGTACAAATTATATCTTCGCTTCCAAAAAAATATACGCAACCCCCACATCCGTACATCGTCTTGAATTTCTTTATTCCCATTGGATTTCGCGTGTAAGTGTGTGTGGATTTTCTGTGTGCTTTTATGTGTTTGTGTTTTTCAGTTGTGCTTACAGTATACCCCCACATTTACCAGGCCGTTGAAAATATCCTTTTATTTACTGCTGTCCAACACTGTATACCGTTACTTAACCTGTCACGTCCCGACAGATTGTAGTGTAGATCTATAAGCTTTCAATTTAGCGGAGAGAGATAGTCCCATAACTCTCAAAAAGAAAGAAAAAAATTATGATGGAATTGAAGTTATTTTGTTCTTTCTACTCTTTCTAAGAACTGACTGAAGAATATTAGTACTTCTGCACTCTTTAAATCGTCCGGCATTTCCACGATCGTTCTAGACGATTGAACTTAAAATTCAGGACGAGTTCTTGGAGTTCGAGTAAGTTGCTCTTAACTGCAGAGATTCTTTCCTCATTTTGAAGAAAAATTTGAAAAAATTCATCCTTGAAACACAATTGTAGTCAAATGGCCTGAATAAAACCTGGAACAAAATCCATGAATTATTTTAAGAGTGCATATCAACGAGATTTGAATTTTTCTTGAAATTAAGGAAAGAACCCCTGCAGTTACAAGGACGTAGACAAGTTTTCAGATTTGGGGCGGGGGGGGGGAGGTATACTATGACAGCACAATAAGGCGAGGGTTCAGGGGCCGCCTAGGCCTCGGAAGCTCCAGGATCCCAGATGACTGGAGATGCGTTCTTGGCCTTTCCCAGTGAATAAAACTCAACATTAAAACGCACACGTTGTAACCAGTTTTTTTGGTCTTTTCTTGCTTTTATGTGTGGGTATTTTCTTTCCAGGGTTATTGAACCTCAAACTTGGTCAACACAAAAAACGTTGTGCAAACTAATTAGCTCAGCGACTCATCCAGGTTGTGGTTTTGGAGGGAATATGTGTTCTGTACATTTTTGAGGAAATTTATACAGTAGTTTTGTGGGTTCCGAATCACGGTGACCGGCGGATAACTTTCCTAATGAACGCCTTATATTTCTTGCAATAAAGCATCTGTGTAAATCTTTTCTATTTTTATTGGAACGTTTGTTTCTGTGGACCCAAATAAATGTCGAACAACCGACCTGCGTTGTTCTTTTCTCGGTCAATTCGGCATGGTAATGCTTCCGGTACCACGCAATGGCAAATTCACGCTGGGACAAAAACGCGTATGATTTCTCAAGTGTTGAATCTACGAGAAATTAAATGGCTTTAAGTGGTAATTTCAGTATTCGTTTCAGTGACTGAATCATATTAATGGTCAAACACAATATCTAATGATTTGCGATAACCCTCGCCAGCATTGTAACATAATGCGGCATTAGATATGTCAATTCCGGATTACGAATTGTGACATT
>JAVTVY010026264.1:0-104781 GCA_036873755.1 Hanleya hanleyi | reverse complement strand
AGATGTGGAACGGAGTGAATCCAATATGGTCCATGGCAGCCATCTTGGATTACGTATCTCAGTGGAAATCAAAACCAATGGCCGTTTAACTGATGCGAAGCACATTCTCAAGTTTGAAGTGGATTGGTCAAACTGTTGTCGAGATATCGCGTTCACAAGATGTGGGATGGACAGAATCCAATATGGTCAATGGCAGCCATCTTGGATTATGTACCTCAGTGAAAATAAATACCAATGGCCGTTTAACTGATGTGAAGAACCTTCCCAAGTTTGAAGTCGATTAGTTGAATTGTTCTCGAGATATCGTGTTCACAAGATCTGGGACGGATGGAATCCAATATGGTCAATGGCAGCCATCTTGGATTACGTACCTCAGTGAAAATCAATACCAATGGCCGTCTGATTGATGTGAAGAACATTCCCAAGCTTGAAGTTGATTGGTGGAAATGTTCTTGAGATATCGCGTTCACAAGATGTGGGATGAACAGAATCCAATATGGTCGATGGCGGCCATCTTGGATTACGTACTTCAGTGAAAATCAATACCAATGGCCGTCTAACTGATGTGAAGCACCTTCTCAAGTTTGAAGTCAATCGGTCAAATTGTTCTTGAGATATCGTGTTCACAAGATGTGGGACGGACAGAATCCAATATGGTCGATGGCAGCCATCTTGGATTACGTACCTCAGTGAAAATCAATACCAATGGCCGTCTAACTGATGTGAAGCACCTTCTCAAGTTTGAAGTCGATTGGTTGAATTGTTCTCAAGATATCGCGTTCACAAGATGTGGGACGGACGGACGGACGGACGGAAGGACGGCTAGCATTTCCAAGTCCTCCCACCACGTCGTGGCGGAGGACAACAAGAGCAAGTTGTTGTTTTCTCAATTAGTTACATAATTTGGTTTTTACCTTTCCCCACCAAGCACGACAGTTTCAATAATTTCGCCAATTTAATACAAGAATCTGTTTTTTCAAGATAAAAATTTATGATCTATTTGGGTTTGAAATTGAACTGTGGGGCCATCATCCATCATCTATTTCCAACCTCAACTTTGTTTGGCCCAGATTTTGTAAATTCCAGAGAGCAGCTGCCTATATGCAGTTTTCACCAATCTTTCAAAATTTTGTGAAATTTTGATTCAGATAATTAGGACATCCGAATAGCTAAAGGATGACAAAATTAGTCCAAAAACTTGCGGTGTTGGGTGTCAGTTTCATCTAATTCAACCTACAACCAAATTGATTGCATAAGTGTCATTCCAGTGCAAAACTACATTGATGCCATTAGTGGCATCCAATTGGAAAATTTAAGAAAAACAAGCCAAGAATTACATGCCAAGCTTTGACACAATTTTTTTTTACATTCTACGATTAAAACAAAATAAAAATTGAGTTTTATCATTTCTTTGATGAAAAAGGCAAAAAAATGGAGTTTCATCATTTTTTAGATGAAAAACCCCAAAAATTGAGTATAGTGACATTAATATGCGCGCAAAAAAATTGAGTTTTACAATATTTGAAATTGAGTAGATGAAATTTTTTTGTCTAAAAAAACCCCTGTAATTGACCATTGCCCTCAAAATGAATAGTTGTTTTTGTCGGGTTTTTTTGTTGTTTTTTTTGGGGGGGGGGGGGGGGGGCTTCAGTTAATATAAAATCAACCTACTAGGAAGAATCAGACCTATATATGATTGACCAGGCCAATCAGTCAGTCTCCTGCCATTATGATTGACTCAGATTAATTGGACTTCATCCTCCGTGTATTTGACCGTATTCCAGCCGTCACATATCCGCTCCATTTAAATGACCCAATGAAATCGTCTGGTTCAAATCATTGACCTGGGAAAGCGAACACCATAGTAAAGAGGGGTACAACTGTGGGATACTGCGCGAGATGAGCCCGAAGTTCTGGAAATTACCTCAAACTATTAGTTGTTTGTTTTTTCTTAAGAAAATCGATGTTACAGATGGCCTAAAATTATATATTTCAAAGAAATAAAATTGGCAGTACATGTACATGTAGTTCACACAAACAATTTAGTGTTTTCTATTTTGTGATTGGGACACTATAGAGGCCCACCAAGGGATCAATCAATCCATCGCTTTCTGGAGGTACCGGTATGTATGAATGCATTTGCGCCAACCTCGGATCTCACAGGACCAATCGGATGTGACCATTTGGGAAATGCCATAATATATTCAGAAAACACCTGTTACCGCATGGCTACACGTACATATACAATGCTCTCGGATGATGGGAAAGGTAAGTGTGTGTAAAGTGTTTGACTTGGTGTGTGAAGATGTATTCCAAAAAATTAGAGATGAAGGGAGGTCACTCGTGGCGACAGTGTATCCACATTGGACCATTTCATGCCAGCATCCACTGAAATAGCAAACATGGAAGACCAGCAGTAAAAGCTGGGCTGTCAGCGGAAAAGATGAACAAATATTTTCAACAATTCTGCCAATTCCATGATATTGACAATTTGTTTTTACGGAAGCTAATTTTTTTGTGATCGTCAGGATGACGATCTGGGCTTCAATTTTATTCGTCAGCCGATTTTTCTGGTCATAAAAACGAGTGAACGAACGAACATTTTGACCCCTGAACGACTCGAAAACTCATCCGAATCACCAAAATGGTCCAGGCAAACCCTTTGCAAGGAATTAGGGATTACCTGGACTTGTGAAGATGCATTGCGTTCAGCCTGTCCAACCTAGGTTCAGTTGTTGTTAAATAGCCAATACCCAACTTTTTATCCATCATCTGAAGACATCACCCAAAAGGTAATTATTGAGGTAACAGCTATTTCCCTGAGGATGATAAAAGACTCAATCCCTTTCATCATCTAATCTGATAAAAGGAATTTTATGGGTTGTTTTTCATGCAGTTTACAAGTCAGCGAATCAATGATCGATCAATACATGCACTACAACATTCGCCACCGGAAGAGCCCGTCACTGAGGTAATGTGACAAAAGTGATATGGTCCGAAGATCTTTGAATGAGGAGGTTACGGAGGCAAATTCTTACTCGTTCTTTAGGTACCCAAATTAGAGCTTGCCCCAAACAAGGCCAAATTGCAGGCTTGCAGAACCAAGATTGAGACTGAAATGACCAGGAAAAGCCCCTCTAGCATACTGCGTTGTATCTAGTCCAACGTATCCCCATATTTTGTCATGTTGTATCTAGCCTAAAGTGTTCACATTCAGCATTATATCTAGCCTAATGTGTCCACATTCTGTGTTGTATCTAGCCTAATTTGTCCACATTATGCATTGTATCTAGCCTAACATGTCCACATTCTGTATTATATCTAGCCTAATGTGTGCCCATTCTGTGTTGTATCTAGCCTAATGTGTCTATGTTGTATCTAGCCTAATGTGTCCATGTTCTGTGTTCTATCTAGCCTAATGTTTTCACATTCTGTGTTGTATTTAGCCTAATCAGGGATTCATAGAAGTCCAAATTTTTACTACCCACTATAAAATATTGAGTTCTTTTTATGCTCAAATTGAGTTTTTCCAAGTTTTTACGGCCCACCCACAAGTTGATATTGAGTTTTTGAATGTTTTTACCACCCTACCAATTAAGATATGAACAAATAGTTTCTGTAGTACTAAGGTGAGCTATCTAATGTGATTTGGATAATGGTCATCTGAATGACAAAAAAACACATGTTCTGTATTGTAACTTGCTCACTTATTTTAATAGATTTCATTTTTTTTGGACCTCGTGTTTGTAGCAACACCAACAGCGGTAAGAGATCACAAACTATCATAAACATTCAAAGATAATTATCATATAACGCTTGCAAGAGACGCTATAAAATCCTTACATCATCAGCGGATTTTCACGTAAGATGTAGCAGCTGTCAAGCAGAATGATGTCTTGAACTCAGACTTCTACTTTACGTCCATTGCATGGTTGCCGTCGAACTCCAGAACAAAGGAACTGCAGGGGCAGAATTTCGCAAAATTTTGCAAGAATTGGATTCTTAGTGGCTTAGTTTGCGAGAATCCAAAGAATCCAAATTTGCGGAACCAAGCATTTCGTGACCAGTTGCCATTTTCACTAGTGCTAGTTACTGCACAACTAGATGTAAACTTCTCAATGGGAAAAATTGAAATCGCCTCATTTATTCTGAGGAGGGTGGTTAGCACACATATAATAGCACAAATTAGTTCAGGCGAGTGATTATCTCCATTGATGAGCAGTATTCAACCTAAACATGTTTGGTAAGTGGTAAGTAAAAACTCTTAATTTTATTTCATTTGTATTGCATATGAAACAAATATTGGAATTGTCTGCATTGCAAAAAAAAATAATAATCATAAAAAAAATAAATAAATAAATAAAAATCTGGCCACCTGCTGCATTCCCTGACAAGCAGTAAATCAACAACTGTTATTAATGAACCTTTATATAAAGACTAGGCTATGGATTTATATGAGATACGCAAAAACATTTAAAAAAATAAGGAAATTCCAGATATTTTTGTACCACATTTTCTCATTTTATACCATGATGGTTTTTACAGTGAAAGATAAAAATTACCAACAAAAATTCAAGTCACGGACATAAACAAGAAATGCAATGCCGTTAAAGTTAAAATCTAGACCTCAAATAAACCGACTTCTGAAGAAATGCATGTTCTCAACGTAAAGTGCTAGACCGCGTTGTTGTTGTTGTTCATGACGGGTATCATACACGCAATGTCTCTGCAGAAACGACCCATTTTTATTTTCATAAATTTCCTACCGCTTGATTCTACTTTGCCCGATGTTCTGTCTTAGGGAAAATTGTTTGTCATTCTAATTATGAACGAATCCGAATCAAATTCATCTGCTAAATGATATCCAAAATGTCCCAGGTTTCATTTTGCACCCTAGTGTACTTTTCGTCTGCAGACCGCCAGCTAGCATTCAATTCCTTCATATAGACTGTTTTCGTCTGTTGGGTTTAACGTAGGTAGCTGTGCACCAGCAGCCGAGCGAAGGAGAATACACTCATACCTTCGGCGCCAGTCGGGAACCATTACAGAGAGTATTCGAGGCTCCCAAAAAATAATCGAGCAAAGGTCTCCGAGGTTTAGTTAGCGCATTACATCAGCAAAACATGTGAAAACCGCCACTTCCGTTTGTGTACGTTTCGCAGAACTCGCAAATTGTCGAAGATCGGCGATGATTTTCACATCACTGAAATAATTTGCACCATTTCGAGTATTGAGTTTTCGTCAAAAACATTGAGTATTTCTTGTCCAAAACGTACACTTTTGAGTTTTTTGCTGTCTATATTCAGTTTTTCACATTTTTTTTCTACCGTTTAACGGTAGTAAAAACGGACGTCTATGAATCCCTGCTAATGTGTTCACATTCTGTATTTTATCTAGCCTAATGTGTCCACATGCTGTGCTGTATTTAGCCTAATGTGTCCACATTCTGTGTTGTATCTAATGCAGCCTACTGTGTCCACATTCTATGTTACATGTATATCTAGCCTAATGTTTCCACATTGTGTTATATTTAGCCTAATGTGTCCACATTCTGTGTTGTATCTAGCCTAATGTGTTCACATTGTGTTATATCTAGCCTAATGTGTTCACATTCAGTGTTGTATCTAGCCTAATGTGTCCACGTTCTGTGTTGTATCTAGCCTAATGTGTTCACATTACATGTGTTTTATCTAGCCTAATGTGTCCACATTCTGTGTTGTATCTAGCCTAATGTGTTCACATTCTGTCATGTCTGTGTTATACATGTATCTAGCATAATGTGTCCACATTCTGACTTTTATCTAAACTAATGCACCCACATTCTGTAATATATCTAACCTAGTGTGTCCATGTTCTGTGTTGTATCTAGTCTAATGTGTCCGTGTTCTGTGTTGTATCTAGCCTAATGTGTCCACATTGTGTTATATCTAGCCTAATGTGTACATTTTCTGTGTTATATCTGGCCTAATGTGTCCACATTATGTGTTATATCTAGCATAATGTGTCCACATTCAGTATTAAATCTAGCCTAATGTATCCACGTTCTGTGTTGTATCTAGCCTGAATGCTTTAATATACCACTGGTGGCACAATGTTCATTATCCACAATGTTGGTTGGAGCCATTTCTTTGCTTGCCAAATTCTGTACATGTAGTCCATTTGACAACCGTTGAAAACCAATTTTGTTGAACCTTAATACTAAGGTTTATAGAAATTGATTGTTAATAAAAAAAATTGTTTTCCACATCTGTTTCCTTTCCCAACACCATAACATGATGGCGATACATGATAATATTCCCAGGTTGGAACGAATGTAAAAAATTGAACATTTATAACTCTAAATCTAAATGTATCATCTGCCAATAACTTTGAATATCTGTTTGAAACAAAATAAAACATTCCCTAGGACTGATTAACCTGCGAGTTTTTATTTTATGCATGGACATGTCCTGTATACAAACTTGATGAGCCAAGGGTTACGTAAGAGTATAGTGCCATCATGCCTGGGGCTGTACAGCTCAAGCCCTGGTATAACACTGCCACATTCAACCAATCTCTCATCAATCAATGTCAATACCAACCTCCTGGCTGGTAATCTGACTGGGGAAAGGACTGATTATCAGCTCTCATCAATATACAATGTATACACCACTTCCATGTGTTGTTAAAAAAGATAAAATATTACACCCAGCTGGGGCATATCTCCAAATATCCCTGTGTTGTATGTGGAGAATGACTAGGGGCCATCTCAAAATATCAGCATACATGTAAAACTGGAGTTTTCTCATCGACAGCTTACCCTCATAGAGGGTTGCTACCATTGCCCCATAATGATGCCATGTGATGCCCCATTCCATTCCTTAATGACGCCATTTGACGCCTCAGACAAGTTAATAAATTCATTAGTTTAACTCATTAACAATTATGTCAAGTAGTATTAAATATACTAAATCACTTATCCTTTTCCATTTCAAGGTCAAAAATATGGAGTACAGTCATTTGCCCTTCTGGACATTTGCCCTTCGGACATTTGCCCTTCGGATATTTGCCCTTCTGACCATTTGCCCTTCAGGTCAATTTGCCCTTCCACCCATTTGCCCACATTACACATGGTATATGGGAGACTGATATAGTAAACTTCTGACGAATATATTCAAGTTCTTAATGTTTATTTCACAGAGAAAAGATATCCAACTTCAAAAGAAAAAACAGAAATTAAAGCATCAGTGGGTGATCAGTGAGGGGATAATCTGGATTATCTCTGACTATTTATTTTCTTCTGCTGCTTAGTGGCATTTCTTACTCAGCTCTTTCATCTGATACTTCAAAGACCAGTTAGAATAATGGGGAAATAATAATCAACACTTGAACAAAACCAGTAATGTGTTAATCAAGATTATCTGTGAAAAAATGAATATGTTGCTGTGGATGAAGTAAACATTAAGACCGAACTTGAATATATTCGTCAGAAGTTATTATTATTCAATATAAATATTGTTATCTATTATTTATTTATTCATTTATTTCTTTATATATTTAGCGCTGGAAAAGATATTCTAAAAACAAAGAAATGTACCGCGAAATTCAAATAAAACATTGAGTTGATGGGCCGCGAAATCTGAATGGGTAGCGGACCTAAAACTACAATTTCAATCAATCAATTCGTCAGAAGTTTACTAGATCAGTCTCCCATATACCATGCGTACTGTGGGCAAATGGGTGGAAGGGCAAATTGACCTGAAGGGCAAATGGTCAGAAGGGCAAATATCCGAAGGGCAAATGTCCGAAGGGCAAATGTCCAGAAGGGCAAATGACCTAGATCCCAAAAATATATAGCTAGTATACATTGTGTACCTGTGGCTTCACAGAATTGTTTGTATGTGTCAGTTTACAGGTGAGCATTCTAATGGGTCTATGGGGTAGCTCAGCACCCACCCAATCGTTCAGAAAGAGGGGCAAAGACTTAACCTTTGACCATCTCAATGTTAACTGACCATTGCCCTCAAAATGAATACAGTAGTTGTTTTTTGTTGAGTTTTTTTTTGTTTTTGTTTGTTGGGCTTCAGTTAAAGATGAAATGCAAAGGTTTTTAGATTCTCCTCTTTACATTTTATATAGGTTGAATAATGATAGAAATACCAGTCTATCTACTTCACTTAGTTAAATTTAAATTATTTTGTCTGTTAGAATCTTTTTAAAAGTTGGTACATGTACTCCTAGCACAGCTGAATTCAGATTTGCAAAACGTCATCGCTTATCTTTCCTTGATTGTGACATCACGTGAGACCAGCCGCCCGGAGACTGAACATTACAAGTATTGACGCTCGGCCAGGTGGGTCTGATGTGACGTCACAAAATAGCGTCAAACAAGGGCAGATAAGCGATGCGGATTTCATTTCTCAAATTGGCCGGGCTTGAGATGCCAACTTTGAAGCACTTTTCAAAAGCTACCAGGAGACAAAATACTTCAAATAAAACCGAAAGAAATATATAGGCTGATATTTTTATCATTAACTAGCCCACGAAGAATATATAAATGAAAATTTGAAAACCTTTGCATTTCACCTTTCATAAAATAGCCCATGGGCTTCATTACCCCTCGGCTATCAGTTATTGTCTACACCCAGCAATCATGCATTGTATAACATCATCAGTGTATTTTTAAAACTACATAACAAAAATGTGATCTAGGAGGGTTGACTGTAGTTCAGCTTTTGCCAAGGCCGGAGGTTCTGGTAGAGCATGACCGAATTCTTAGCTCTAAATATACTCTTTTAATAAGCTTATAATCCAATCAAGTAATTTTATCTTGGAAATATAGATCAAGGTCAGTCATCTTCAAAAAATTTCAAGTCAATTCTAATCGCATAGGGAACATGAATTTGGAGATCTTAAACTTAACATATAGAATTTGACCTTTTAAAAATAGGTCAAGGTCAGTGATATTCTTCATTAGTCTTCAGGTCCAGCCATAAGTGATATAAATTTGCACAATGTAGATATAATCTTTCATAGAATATTGTACTAAATAGAATCTGACTTGGATAAAATAGGTCAAGGATAAAATAGGTCAAGGTCAGCCATCTTCAGCATACCTTTGGAGCATCACCAGATGTACACATCATGGTATTAATTTGAAAAGCATAGCTATATTCTTCATGTTAGACCATAATAAACAGTATATGACCTATAAAAATAGGTCAAGGTCAGTCAACTGGGATAGGCTTCTAGTCCGTCACGAGTTGCATGAGTAATATGAATTTGGAGACCCCAGCTTCAATCCTTCCAAAAATATAGCAAATACTAAAATGTGACCTTGATAAAATAGGTCAAGGTCAGTCATCTTCAGTACACCTCTGGTCCTTCACCAGGTATACATAGTATCAATTTTGAAACCCTGGATATATTTCTTCATGTTAGACCATAATAAACCGTATATGACCTTGAAAAAATAGGTCAAGGTCAGTCAACTGGGATAGGCTTCTAGCCAATCACGAGTTGCATATATAATATGAATTTGGAGACCCTAGCTTCAATTCTTCAAAAAATATAGCAAATACTAGAATTTGACCTTGATAAAATAGGTCAAGGTCAGTCATTTTTAATAGGCTTCTGACCCTTCACCCAATACATATGTGGTATCAATTCACAATGCCTGGCTATAATTCTTCTTGAGATATCGTGTTCACAAGAAAGATGGACAGACAGACAGACAGACAGACGACGCTGACGACGACAATACCCTTCGGGCAAAATTTGCCCGAGGGGTAATAAAATCAACCTACTAGGAAGAATCAGACCTATTATGATTGACCAGGCCAATCAGTCAGTCTCCTGCCATTATGATTGACTCAGATTAATTGGACTTCATTCTCCGTGTATTTGACCCTATTCCAGCCGTCACATAACCGCCCCATTTAAATGAGCCAATGAAATCGTCTGGTTCAAATCACTGACCTGGCAAAGTGAACACCATAGTACAGAGGGGTACAACTGTGAGATACTGCGCGAGATGAGCCCGAAGTTGTGGAAATTAGCTACTTTATTTCTCACACTATTAGTTGTTGTTTTTTCTAAAGAAAATCGATATTACAAATGCCCTAAAATTATATTTCAAAGAAATAAAATTGGGAGTAGTTCACATGTTGACAACAGTGTTTATATTTTGTGATGGTGACACTTCGACGCCCACCAAGGGATCAATTCAATCCATCATTTTCTGGACAGGGTTAGATCTAGGGACATAGCGTCCGTAAAACGGACACAGGTACAAAATCAAATGAATCAAAAATGAATATGTTTTTACAAAATATCAAGTGATTTTTTCAAAAATCAAATCATTTTTTTTTACGAAGTTTGAAAGCTTCTAAAGCATTAATGTCATTCTGTGGATATTTTCCATTTGTTGCCATGGAAACTGCAAAAACACCAAGCACACAATAATGCTACCAAATTTGAAGTGTCTAGCTGCAATGGTTCTATTTCTAAAGCATTAACCTCATTCTGTGGATATTTTCCATTATGTTGCCATGGAAACAGCAAAAACACCCAAATTTACCCAATTTCAATAGCCTTGTGCTTTACCACCCAACATTGCTGTATACCAAATTTGAAGTCTCTAGCTGCAACGGTTCGGCTTTTAGAACGTTCATGTTGTCATGTGGATATTTTTCGTTATGTTGCCATGGAAACCACAACAATCAACAAAATGTCCCCAATTTCAATAGGCTTGTGCTTTACTATGCAACAATGCTGTATACCAAATTTGAAGTCTCCAGCTGCAACAGTTCGACTTTTTGAGCATTCACGTCGTAATGTGGATATTTTTTGTTATGTTGCCATGGAAACCACAAAAACCACCAAAATGTCTCCAATTTCAATAGGCTTGTGCTTTACCACCCAACAATGCTGTATACCAAATTTGAAGTCTCTAGCTGCAACGGTTCACCTTTGAGAGCGGTCACATCATCATGTGGATATTTTTCGTTATGTTGCCATGGAAACCACAAAAATCAACTAAATGCGCCCAATTTCAATAGGCTTCTGCTTTACCTCCCAATAATGCAGCATACCAAATTTGAAGTCTCCAGCTGAAACGGTTCACCTTTTAGAGCGGTCAGGTCGTTATATGGATATTTTTCGTTATGTTGCCATGGAAACCACAAAACTCAACTAAATGTGCCCAATTTCAATAGGCTTGTGCTTTACCACCCAACAATGCAGTATACCAAATTTGAAGACTCGAGCTGGAACGGTTCACCTTTTAGAGCGGTCACATCGTTCATCCAGCCAGCCAGTCAGCCATCCAGCCAGCCAGCGTGACGACATGATCCCATCCGGCATATATGTGCCGATGGGATAAAAAACGAAAATTGATGTCTCCGACTGTCACAAAGTGGACGTCCTCTTCGGTCCATTGATATACTTGTCTGAATGAGAAGACATTTGTAGCCAGGAATGGGTTATGAGGGCCCCTGAGCTTCGGCCCAAAGGTTAGTTGTTAGTAGTTTAATCAAAGTATACATCATGGTATACATGTAGTACCAATGCAGCAATTCTGAGAGAGATGGAAGTCAATGTTCTGGAAATTCATGGAGCAAGTCTCTGTTCAGCTTTGTGATATTTAAACACAAGCCAGGTCAGGCAAAATCTGGTGAAAATTTGAAAAAAAAAAGTAAATTGTTCATGATCTGGAGGTATCTGACAAGACATTTAAGTAACCAGAAATGGGCTCAAATGCTTCTGAGAGCATGTAGGACCCTAGAGCTTCCAGTGACCTAGGTGGCCCCTGGACCCCGGCCTGTTGGCTAACGCCTCGCTATACGCTCGGCATTTTTTTTCAGATAAGGACACTACTTCAAATTCCTGGATCTAACCCTGCTGGAGGTATGTTCTCGTTCTATGAATGTGATTGCGCCGATCTCAAATCTCACAGGACCAATCGGATGTGACCATTTGGGAAATGCCATAATATACTCAGATAAACATCGGTTACCGCATGGCTACATAGAGAAGTGTCTACATATGACCATATCATGCTTTCGGACGATGAGAAAAGCAAGTGTGTGTAGTATTTGGCTTGGCGTGTGAAGATGTATTCCAAACAATTAGATCACCCAGATTGTTCTGTGGTTGAATTATTAGCTCAAGAACATGTGTGTACATATAAATATATAAATGCACAAACTGGGCATATAGGGAGGGAGGGAATTTGGCTTAATGTCACACTCAAGTTTGTTTCACTCATATGGTGACAGTCAGTTTGGTTGGTGGAGGAAGCCGGAGTATCCGGAGAGAACCACCGCCCTTCGGCAAGTAACTGACAAACTTTCACACATGGACCAGCTGGGCTCGAACTCGTGCCGGTTTAGCGGTGTGAGGCTAGCGGTCACCAGCGAAGCGCCTTAACCACTCGGCCATCGAGGGCCCCCTGGGCATATAGTGGGGATGCAGCCGAGTGCCAAGAAAAAACAATTTGTACGTTTACCATCAATCTCCGTTTTAATGCATCATTTTTGCTTTACAATATGACAGTATTACATCACACGAGCAATTGCATTGCTACATAAATAAATGACATTGTTCATTATTACAGCGCAGAATTGTTACTGTAATGTCTCTCCAGGGAGCAGCACAACTGTGGCGGTGAGACCATGCCGAGGAAATATTTCATCCAGCATTAATTTCCAGGCTGACTGCAAATATTATCTTTCAATTATAAAGCAATTTTCTACTTGTGCCTCATTTCGGGCAATGTTGCGGCTCGTCGTAGCGAATGAGTTTTACGTCCGCTGTGAATAACCAAGTTTGACAGCAGGGGCCAATGGATGGGAAATAAGTTTGGGAATCCGAGTGGAGTTATTCTGGCCAATTAGCCGCCTATTCAAGCAAGTGGTTCCACCAATCGATACAAGCTTAGCTACATGTATGCATTCGGATTGAAAGTCCATAGAAGATCACATAGAGCATACATTGTATAACGACGAATGTGAGCCCAGCACAATTAATGTACTACGCTTAAAGAACAAACAGCTATTCTCAATATTATATGGAAGGATGTAACTACATGTAAGGTTTAAACAAATTGAATGTATTTACATGGACATGTACCATTTCAAATATACATGTAAAACTGCATGACAGCATTTAGAAAGGCCACCATTGATGAAGACAAGGTTATTACCACCATTACATACTACAGGGGCTGGCCCAGGCCGTTTTTGAGCCCGTTATAATGGGTTTGGGCGCCATGAGTTTGGGTGCCCAAACTAAAAAAAAAAAAAAAAAAAATTATCAGCAAATTCCCTCTCTGAACTCATTGAAACTATCAGTAATGAGAGTAATGTTGCTAAATATCAAGTTGTCAGGCTGTAGTTAGTTCATTTAATACTTCCAGAGCTTCCATAGGCCTGCATCGCATCATATATATCACAATAATTTACCGCACTCTGCACCGCATATGGGTGTCCAAACTAAAAGTCTTGATCAATCCCTGTACTAACACAAGACTATTCTACAGATAACTTCTTTACTGCTGTGGAGCTATTTCCAACTTTTTCAAAGGTAAATCTAGCTAATGCAGCCAAACAATTTTAAATCCCTATCATTGTACTCCCCAATATTTCAATCCCAACATATACATGTACATGTACATAACATGTACTGAGAATACCAACAATGAAATTTTGCACAGAACCTATTTTCATATCTATGCACGCATTTTTATTTCAGAATTTCTTATATCATGTCATAAATAATCCAATAGTGACCTCTTGACTACATAATGTTACATCTTCTTGCTGTTATTTTTGTTTCAATTCCAGAATTTTTACATGGAGACCAATACAAATTTGTGCCAATTTCTATTTCCCATCTGCATGTAATTTACAGTTATCTTCAGGAGATTCTGACAACCCATAGATGCACATGTACGTACATGTAGTTCACAGCCTGCCAGAGATAGCTTCACACACAACACACACAAAGTGAACAATAAAATGCAACAAGAACGCATCGAAAAACACAATCGTGACTATTTGGTGGAATAACAATTTGCAATATGGTACAGGCATTTTTAGTTTTCTAATAGCATTATATAGCCTTCCTATTATATTGGAAGAGCAAAGAAAATTGTGGAGAGAAGACCTTAATTAAATGAAGACTAAGCATGATAAGTGTCAGTACATTTACACGTACATTGTAGCTTTGTCACCCAAACTTGAAAGGAGAAATGTTTTTTTATCTATTTTCACTCATTAGATTTTGGCATGTTTTACATAAATGCCTCTCTAATCGTACTTATTTTAAGTATAAGTGACATCAGATTGAGCTTTACTTGTACCAATCTCATTTTATCTTATAAACCATCCCAAGATGTTCTCTAGGGCATGTCGGGCTTCTCATTCCAAAACACTCCATAGGCTGCAAGGACAGTTCTCGCACCCTCGGTCATCACCCCCCCCCCCCCCCCCCCAACCCACCACCATTGCTCAGAATGCTGCCTCGTATGGATGCCCAAAATAAATCTCTGGATCAGGCCGTGTACATGTACAGAAATCTTGTTTTTTTCCAACCCATATAAATTGGTAGCAAATATTTCTGAAAACCAATTTTCCCAAATGTACTGGAACTGCTACATGAAATCATATCATAAATCCCAAGTCATAACATATACCAGATACCGCCGCCGTGACGGGGAAATTATGAATCGAGAATCAATATCGCCGAATAAGTTACTGACAGATCAATATCTCGGAATGAGTTACTGACAGATCACCCTTACAGAAATTTAAGGTTGCGGGGAGCTCCCGCTAAGCTCCCGGGCTCATATGTTAACTTGTGCGAGCTATCCGCTACCTTGCGCGAGCTATCCGCTACCTTACGCGAGCTATCCGCTACCTTGCGCGAACTAGTGCGAGCTAACCAGCAGATTGCGAGAGCCAGCAGGAGCTACCCGTTAGCTTGCGTGAGATACCCGCTACCTCGCGCTCACTATCATAGATTGTTTCTGGTACTCACCGCAAGTTTGCGCTACCTACCATCATCGCAGAGTTTCAAACCTGCTAGCTCGCGAGAGGTAGCGCAACTTTGCGGGAGCTATCGCAAGTTTGAGATATTTGATAGTCTCTGTATTCTTGAGATTCCACACCATTACTTTTCCTGTCCAGCTATATACATGTAGGCCTTCCTTAAACCAACATCTGGAAAATCTGGGTCAGTCTCGTGACCAGTGTGTAGGAATACATAATAAAATTCCAAAGTTCCCTTCCACACAAGGCCAAAAAATCTGTTCTCTGCAGTGCTACAGATATTTACTCATGTTTTCACATTCTTGTGAATGATAAACTTTCTTTAGATATGGGATTAGTGCCCTTTTATCCTTGGTATTTCCTGCCCTGGAAATGGACTACTTTTGAACGGGGAGGGATGGTGTGTGATGCAGTCAGCATTTGAAAAATTGGAGGGAGAAGCTAGCTGTTATACATCTCGGTTCAATGGATGTATCTATAAGAGAGAGTCATTTCATGTTGTTTCATTAGTTTCTGGTAAGTACATGCTCTTTTAAATGATCAAGCAATCATAGCTGAGTTTTGCCTGAAGTGAATTAACATAGTGAGAGTAGGAGAGGGTTTAATTATGAATTTTCTAACTTAGACCTGGTGTAGAGTATAAGGCATATAATGCATTTAGTAATCCACTGAAACTCACCTCATGTTATTTCTTAAAGATGAATAGCAATTCAATTTGGATTCACTTGATACCAGTACTAGGCTATTTCTTAAGCAAACTAAATGGATGGTCATTATAAAACTTTTAATTTTATTGGATAGTTAATCTACCTTTTTGCAAAATTCAGATCTTTTCCCCTAATTTGTTCTGCATGTATTCAAATAGCTGGTGTATATAGTACATGTATGCTCACCCTGTCTTTGTTCTGATCTCGACCTACATAATGAATTTGTGAAATTGTAGGCTGAACCAGGGTCACTGATTTTGTGGATCAAGTTTGATAGGTCGCTGGCTTGCGCAACCTACCACTAGCTTGCGCCACCTACCGCTAGCTCGCGCAACCCTACAACAGTAATACAACTCTGGATCTTCGTTAACTAGCGCTGGCTACCATGGACAGCCGCAAACTAGCAATGTTTCAAATGGGAGCTTATCGGTAGCTCCCGGCAAGGTAGCAGCTTGCGGGGAGCTAGCGCAAGGTTGCGGTGAGCTATCGCGAGCTTGCGGGGAGGTATCGCGAGCTCGCGGGGAGCTAGCACAAGCTCGCACGGAGCAGGAATGGGGACCTGGCGCGAGCTCGCAGGGAGCTACAATCGGGAGCTGGCGCAAGCTTGCGCTAGGTTGCGGGGAGCTATCACTACCTTGCGGGAGCCAACCTACCGGCCTTATCGGGAGCTATCGCAAGCTCCCAATGTTTCAAATGGGATCTTATCGGTAGCTAACACTGTAAGCTACCGCAAGCTAACTCCGCAATCTCTCTGCAATCTCTCTGCAATCTTAATTTTCTGTAAGGGCAATAATGTCCCAGTTGTCATAAATCTAATAGAGAGCTGTTAAACTAATACCCCAAAATATCCCCAGATTTACAACAACAACTTGTTTCTGCCCAGAAGGACGTGGGTTGAAGGCTATAATATAAAGGTCGGTAGAAACTTTGGCAGTTTGACAATTTCCGTCAAAGGACTCGCAGACGGCAGCCATTTGGACTAATCAACATCGAGTCTTGATATATCCATGATTGATGATCTCTCATTCTCTCGAGGAATTGCGATGTGGAAATTTCTGACATCGTAACTAACCCCTCACCTGGTGTTGTCCGTCTACGAACTGAAGAGGGAGTTTGATTAGTCCATGGAGGTACTGTCCCAAGGTGCATTCTACCATGAGCTTAGTGCCCATTTGTAAATAAGTAATAATTATCGGGGGTACAACCGATTCATCTTCATGACAGAGAACCTACCATGCCTACATTGTGTACATGTACACACGATATGGTCACACTTGTAGAAATCGACTCTCTGTTAAGGAGTTTCAGACAATTTGAAAATAAAATGTCATTTTTTCTTATATTTCAGCCAGAGGTACCGAAACACGAACCTTCAACAATCAAAATAAAATTCAAGGGTCAACAGGCTTATTTTTGCATAATCAAAGAATTTTTATGGTCTACTATAACGGTTTAACCATATTCTAATATATGGGATTACATGTAGATAGGAATTTGGAAAACAGACTAACCAATTCAAAAATCCTTTCACAAATGTTAAAACCTTCCTTTTTCACAAAATTTCCTTTAAATATCGCTATTTTGCTAGATACTCAGAAAACATGCGCAGTAGGCATGAAATTGTCTGGAACCTCTCAAGGTTAAGTCGCGCTATTATGTTTGCAACAGGGAATCACATTGCTGTTTCGGCACATGACTATGCAAACTCTCTGCACATTTGTGCTGCATGTATAGTAAATTTGGAGTGGCGGTCAAAGAATGACATTTTGATTGGTCCTAACTGCAGGTCATGAGGTTGAAGAGGCAGGACATATTCTCATGAATAATGTATGATACCAGAGGCATCATATAGGTGCCTGCCTCTGGAGGAGGAAGAATGCAGGTCATGTACTGCAGATATCATAATTTCCCGAATTCTTGCCTTCCAAATTCAATTCAAAACAGCCAACTTTTCTCTGCTGTTAATTTTTCTGTCCAAATAGAACGAAAACCCAGTATTTTCAAGATACTTCCAAAACAGTAAACAGATTAGGGAAAACCTCTCTCTAAAAATGGAGGTAAAAAAGGTTGTTTTTGCTCGATAACTTTTGACTTATTCATCATAACGCTACAAAATCTTCAGGCGACTTACTTTAAATATTGTTACATGCTGGAACAGTGGTTTTCCAATGAAAGTGTGCATAGTCTAATTGTCAACAGAGAACAAAACATGTCGTCTATCCTTATGCAAATTAGATAGACGACAGTTTGTTTTTTCAATACCATCCGATGCGGATAAATATATCCATGGTCGCCTATGGCGGATGTTTCTATCTTCGATATATCATTGAATTTACTGGATAAAAACAACCTTTTTTTACCTCCATTTTTAGAGAGAGGTTTTCCCTAACCTGGTAAAAGAGCAGCGAATCAATACGCTCGTACTAATTTTTGATAACACTAAAAAAAAACTACCACAAACATTAGAGAAGCAAATATAACCAGAATTTGGTACTGGTATTTATAGTCCAATGTGACGATCTTTATTGGTAGACAAATTGATTGTAAATGTTGTGATTTTATCTCCACGTAATCACTTGTGGATGCAGTCTGCGGAATTATCAGCGATGCTCTATTATGATTTGGTGGACCAAGCTTTCTTCATTCGAAGGAATGGAAGGCAATAATAAAGAAAACCTACCTAACCTTGCAAAACTGAAATATATATTTAGTATCGTATTGTGCATATTTTACACAGATAATCTCTCGACCTCTCCCCATGTTTGAAGTCCGGCAATATTCTGATCTCTTAGAGAGGTGAATTTCATCTCTGCATCGCGAATAATTAGGAAAATTACCACAGGGGTCTCATCTCTGCAGTCATATATGGCCTATTGGTTTATTCAAAAGCGGTTCACTTCAATAGCCAATCCAGGCCATGAAATTTTATATTGATCGCAGGCAATATCCCCACATAACCAATCGTTTGGTTACATAGTATTAGATTGCATATTTGCTGAAGTAGTAGTCTACCACTTTGTTCTGACGCATATTCTATACAAAACAGCTGCATACTCATCGGATAGCAGGATGGAAAGTAAACTTCCTATTTTACTAGGTCTGCACATGGCAAATATTTCTGGAGTTCTTGTCCACTGACTTTGATGGAAGCATGTAACCGATTGTTTCGATCTGTAGAATTTTCAACTGCCAGTAATACATGTACCTAACCAATCAGTTTTGTTATACAGGGTGTTCCAGAAGTCTTGGTCACATTTCAAATCCTCGTATCTGCTGAGCCATGAATGGTAGTAAGATGAAACTGGTACCATTTGAAAATGAAAGTCATTAAGTTTTGTGTAATGCTAATGATGTTGCCATATGCATTTGTATATCCTCAATAGTTTTCAATATATTCAATGTCAAAATGTGACCAAGACTTCTGGAACACCCTGTACATTCATGACATTTCCTGGCCTGAGATCAGAACATTGAAAGGTACATGTCATGCATATTGGCACATCTCAAACCTGTTCTTGTCTGCGTATTCTTCATTGGATGTCCATGAGATACATGTACTGTTGGTACAGGTATTATTTTGAAAGGGGATATTTTGTATACACTTCAGGCCACTAACCATCCCACAGGTTGCAGTAAAACTTAACATATGAATGTTAAATTTGAGAAATAATTATGTTTTCATAGACGTGCTAATCGTTATTTTATGCAGGGTTAATAAGGTAAAGTTTATATTTTAGGGCAAAGGCAATTTTAGGCCAAACTGATTATCAACAAAGGTTGAAAACATATTTGGAACTTTGACACCCTTAGCCCCCTTTTTTGAAAAAACTCATCTACTGATGTTGGGACGATGCTCCCGTCACTCGTGGTCTCTCAAATGGTGAGTGATTTTGAAAGCTGAGTCAGCTGTTGGGAAATTACGTGGATATATGCCTATTTGTGTCGCTTTGTTAATCAATTTCCCGATGGAAACAACAGTTAAACTTGAGAAGGAAATTTCGTCCAAAAATTTATTTGTTTATTTTATTCGATTATTTCTTGTATAAAAGCAAACGTCCCTTTCCTTACCTGACTTGTGAAATGGAATCTCCTAATGAACACCTGCACTTGACACATGTACATTTCACATAACCGTGGTAAATCTTGTAATTATTGCACTGGTTAGCTCGATGTTATTGACACAAGTGTTATAGAATACAACATTAACATGTTGGCATGTTGAAGTATTGCAGAAGAAGAGTTTCTGTTGCTACTACTTCTCTACATACATACTCATGGTTTCATTATATGAATCAGTAATTATGGGAAATATCAAATTAAAAACCTCAATTTCAATCCAAAAATTAGTATGGTTTCAGCCTTTAATATTGGAAGTTTTGAAAAAAGCTCAAAATATTGTGATCTTAGACATGTTTGAGGCTGAAACGATATGAAATTTATTTAAAATGTTCACAAAAAATACTCAGTTTCCATTTGGTTGGACTTCCTGATATGGCAGTGCTTTTGTCCCCCAATTTCACCCGGACAATATGCATAAATTTGTGATATAAATTGTGTGAGCCTAGGCAGTCATTATGATTGTCGAGATGTGGTGCTAATGGGAAACGGAGATGAACAGCTGTAGAGACAGCTGTATGGACAGACGTACATGTACATGATGATGACAATACCCAAAGGCCAATTCTGGCGATGGATGAAGAAATAGCAAACCTCAATAAAACAGTGTAAAAATAGTTGGCATTTAACCATGAGCAAATGGAGTGGGTGAATTTAAACTTGAACAATGTTGTTTGACATGCCATCCTCCACAAATTGCAAATTTGCACGAGTCAGTCAAATTGCTAATATTGTGAACCGATCCATCAATGTTCGGAATTCTTTTTTACAAATTACAAATTACACTGGCAGTAGAGGAGCTTCGTGTGGAACAAACTGTTTACACATGTATTCATGGCTTCATTAAATGCAAGTCTTCTTTTGTCATCAGTAATCAGGGGAAAAACCAAACTAAAAACCTCAATTTCAATCCAAACTTTTTATGATTCAGAACTAAAATATTTGAAGTTTTGACAAAAACCCAAAAGGCTGTGATCTTGAGACATGTTAGAAGACGAAATGAGAGGAAATTTGTTAAAAATGTTCGTGAATCCAAAAATACTCAATTTCGATTTGGTTGGACTTCCTGATATGCCAGTGTTTTTGTCCCCTAATTTCATCCTGACAATCATGAGGATATTCATAAACTTGATATAAAATTGCGAGAGCCTCTAGGCAGTTGTTGTCGAGATATGGTGCTAATGGGAAACAGAGATCTATGCATGAGCAGCTGTAGAGACGGCTCTATCGGGACAGATGCAAATGATGATGATGACAATAGCCAAAGGCCAATTCTGGCGACGGATGAAAAAATAGCAAACCTCAATAAAACAGTGTAAAAAATAGTTGGCATTTAACCATGAGCAAATGGAGTGGGTGAATTTAAACTTGAACAATGTTGTTTAACATGCCATCTTTCACAAATTGCAAATTTGCGCGAGTCAGTTTTAAAATTGCTAGTAATATTCTGAACCGATCCATCGATGTTGGGGGGAAATTTTTTTTACAAATTTCAATTACAATGGCAGCAGATGAGCTTCGTGTGAAACAAAGAGTTTACAGTAAGCATACTAGTAAAGGCTGGTGAACCCCACCGAGACTGTGATGAAAAACCAGTAGGCTGTAAATTGCCTCATTTCTTTTTTATAACCTTTGCATGCTTGATGACAAAAACAACTTAGCGGGCTGTGACAAGATGAACAAGATAAATGGATTAAAATCAGAAAAACTGTTATTTTACTCACCTGACGAAGTTAAAACTGCTGAGCTGGAATCCTGGAGGCTGCGAGTCAACTACATGTAAACGGATGATCAATATTGCTGTAAATGATCGTTGCCGTGTCGATAGCGGAGTAGTCGTTAAACCGCCCCATCATCTCCCCGAGTGCCAGTGAGCTCGACACGCATTATTATTGGTCAAACCGCATTGGTGGAACGGGACGATTCCTTCGTCAGTGTCAGATTACACGATCTCCTGAGACTGAAACGCAGAAGGAAAAGTTTGGTCACCGGCGGCATAATGGGACTTGAGCAGATCAAAGTGCCAATAGTACCCTGGTTCTATACTTGTTGGTCTAATGTATACATCCATATATTTTGCATCGTGTTCATGGCTTTCATCTCATGGGCTTACATATCATTAGAGTTACAAATACGATTCTCTTACAATTGCTAATGTTGCCGTGGCTCGAGCCATCTTCAGTTTCCAACCCCCAGCTAAAATTCTGATGTCCAGCAAACATCATCTTTCTCCAACCTGCCAATACATCTGTAAAGAGACGAAATGTAAAACATGAAATAAACTTTTAATTGCAAATACTGTCAGACCCGGTACTTTTTTTTTTCCAGTAAGGAAAAAGAAGTACCTACTCAGCCAAAAATGACTACCTACATGTAATACATTGTACATACATGTGAACAAGGGAGACCGAAGAGTCCATCAATTTTGACAGCTGAAATAATGTGAAACTGCATAGATCTGCTAAAGGGAGCCAATGGATCTGTGCAGTTCAACATGGGGATGGGGTATAAATTCTTCCACCCCATCAAAAGGTAACATTGTATTGAACACCCCCGATATGGAGAGGAAAAAAACCCCACACACACTTATTTATTACATTGAAAATATAACAGTAGATATAAGGCTATAAGAGAACCTGAAGATAAATGTAGCAGAACTGGGATATTTCATATGTTTCAGTTTGAGAAAATTTCATATTTCGTTTCTGGACCAACAATTATTAATTGTACAACTGTCAGGTGGAGCAACTTATAAAAGTTATGAAACATGGCAGTGTGACTAATGTCACAGGACCTAGTACGAAGTAGGGTTTTTGCCAATTTCGAGGTTTATTGGTCACCTAGGCCAAATTTTCATCAAAAGTAGGTCAGCTCAGAACTTGCTGGTAATAAACAGTCCCCTAATGCACGTTCATCATGTTCATGCCAAAAATCAAGGTTCTGATGTCTGAACGGTTCTCCTTATTTTGCCGGAGAAAGGACTCGGATGGACTCACGGA
The DNA here is from genome assembly GCA_036873755.1 of Hanleya hanleyi. Taxonomy (NCBI): domain Eukaryota; kingdom Metazoa; phylum Mollusca; class Polyplacophora; order Lepidopleurida; family Hanleyidae; genus Hanleya; species Hanleya hanleyi. Next base: position 81,930 of record JAVTVY010026264.1, on the reverse strand, counting down.
CTCACTCATTACCGGATAATTTGCAAATGAGAGCCTACTTTGTAGGAAAATTATAACCTAACCAAGTTAAGAACTACATGTACCTATAACACTAACCCTGAGAAGTATAAATTGTGGTGCGCACTGACCACAAAATGTTTGTGAAAGGAAATGTCACAAACAGTTGACCAGTGGGAAGAAAACATGATCTTTTGATGCAAACATGGCATGGTTTACCTCCAGAAGATTGGATTGGGACATAAATGTTACATCAACATTCTATCCGGAGAGTACCTTATAACTTTATAATTTTGCCAATTTGAACAGCAAAGTAAAACAAGTGCAGCTCTTCAAAAACGAGAGTGACCTTTAAGTGATACCTCCTTAATCAACCTTAATATCTTGGTTTTCCAGGAAATTATACATAATTGAGGGAAATATCTGGGATGCAAGGATATAAGCTGATATGTAAATTTACATGTATCTAGGTTAAAATCTCATGTTTATTGTAAGTTATAAGAATGTATCACAGGTACATACATGTAGTAATGGACTGAACTAAGGTGAAATGCAAAGGTTTTTAGACTCTTCTTTTTATATTTTATATAGGTTGAATAATGATAGAAATATCAGTCTATTTCGCCTGGTTTAATTTGAAGTGGTTTGTCTGCTAGAAGCTTTTAAAACGTTGGTACCGCAAGCCCAGCTGAATTCCGCTTTGCAAACCGGCATCGCTTATCTTTCCTTGTTTGTGACGTCACGTCAGACCAACCTCCCGACGACTGAACGTTACAAGTATTGAAGTCCAGCCAGGTGGTCTGATGTGACGTCACAAACCAGCGTCAAACAAGGGCAGATAAGCAATGCTGATTTCCTTTCTGAAATGGGCCGGGCTTGAAATACCATGGAGCATTTTTCTAAAGCCACTAGGAGACAAAATACTTCAAATAAAACCAAAAGAAGTAAATAGGCCGATAGTTCCAACATAAACTAACAAATAAAGAACCTAAGAAGGAAAATACGAAAACCTATGCATTTCACCTTTAAATGAAATAACATAGATCATTACACTCTGTGTGACTTCATTACAGTTGAAAATATCATTATTTTATGAACAGTGAAGACTTTGATGTAATCACTTGTAGAGGTTCTAATTCATAACTTCTGTAAGTTGGTTCTCTGACTGTACAAGAGGTGCAACTGCAAGCAAAAAATAACATTGTAACATGTGTGTATAATCCGACCAAACCCATATCATAAGGCCATCAAATTGCTACTATGTATTTGTTGACAGACAAAATTGATTTGAACACTTCGGCTTATTAACTCCACCGGATGCTTCAGACTTGCCGCAAAATCCCATTGACTGGTTACCATAGCGACAAAGAAGCTTTTGTTGAGTGGAAGCCTGGCTGATGCGGTATAGTCTCTGGGCTTGATTGGATTTCCGTGTTAGTAAAGCCTTTACAGCCTCCTGTTCAATCATCGGGAGGTTTCTCGAGACATTTCCGAGAGTTTGATGGCAGTCATTATGGACGGAATTTCTTCACATTCGGCTGGTCACAGGAATTGTTCCCCCGACGGATTTATAGTCGAGGTCAACAAAGAAAGTGAACTACTCTACCGAAAACAGCTACTACCCATAAAATTGCAGTCATCGAAGCCATGGTGCTTGCCCTTGCGTGGAGTGCGGTGTTAAATATCGCCTCACTTATTGCAGTAGAGATCCCTAGAGACTGGAGTTTAGCTCTCAATAGAATGAGGAACGAGATCTCTAAAATAGGCGATACCAGTGAAGTTATTGAAGGAGAACACTAGCATAGAACAAGGGCTAAAAACTTTCACTCACCACAAACTCTCGAACTTGCCATATAAAATCAATATTCAAGTAGCCACACAGTTCATATTTCCATTTACATACCATCACACAATATTTCGTGTAGCCAGACCATATTCCTAGTAAGGGAGCCACAAAAAATTAGCCCAAAAAGTTAGCGGGTGGTTGGGTGGGCACGGGTTCCTGTTGCTTCAATGCATTTTGCTGAGAAGCAACAGGAACTTGATAATGTGATGTCTAGCACTGTAATATCTGCACTTGTCTTCATTGCATCATGTAAGCATCCTGTCTGTGTCTTGTGTGCTGCCATCAGTGTTTTAATAGGGTGGATGGTTACAGGCTGCTTCAAAGATTTCTTCTTTGAAGTAGCAGGAACGCATCTTGGCTGGGTGGTGCTTAGTTGGTTCATCACGAAATAGCTGAAATATTGTTGAAAGCGACGTTAAATTCTATTCACTCAATCACAAAAAGTTAGGGCAATACATGTATATGAACGGGGCATACGATGGCATGCCATGCCCATCTGTCAAATGTACACATGTAGAAACTCACCGGAGTTCCTGCCATGCCTACAGTTCCAAGTGTATAGTTCCAACTGAACTACAGGGGTCAAAATAATACCTGTCCGTCTGCCCGAGATAACCTGAAAATAGGGTGTGAGAAAGTATGTTTTATCCCTCATCTGCCTGTGGGCAACTTTATTTCTCCTCTATGGCATGTCAACATAAAAGATGTTATTTAGGGACAAATTAAAACTGCTACATGTATCCGATATGGGCAAGTAACCTTTGAAGGGACACCCAAACATGATCTGAAAAAGTTAAGAAAAGTGTTGAATTTTGTCGTAAATATGTTGTTTTGTAATATAGCGAAACCAGTTGGTGATGTCGTGTCTCATGTTCAGCCCTCACAATTCAGATTTTTACCTCGGCAAAAAAAATGCCGTGGACAAGACGATTTTCTGTGGCAAAAATGTTTTTCTGCGGCATTTTTTTTTTCTTTCATGTTTTCCATCCCCCAGCTCAGCTGTGCACGTGGAAGCCATATAAACGACCTTCTGCCCCTGTGGCAGAGCGTTTCACACCGCGAGCAATTTCAAGCAAGGGTGCAGGGGCCTCCTCCACATCAGTGATCATCATGAGTTATTTCCCATGATACTACAAGTGCTTGCCAAAAAACTTCAAAAGTTATTGTTTTATTTATGTATCCCGAGAAACAAGTGCGGACCGGGAGACGTTTTTACAATCGTGAACCCCAAACACGATCACCTAGCGGAGAACCAGGTGTTAAACACTGGTCAAAAATTGAAGGAAACGATTTCTGTCTTATGCTATATATGACAGATGATTCTACCTGTGGGGTTCAGGATTTGGTATCATCCCTTCATAATTTTATGTATCAACTTACACTTGATAACTCACAGAGATCATGTACGGCTGAATGTTTAATAAATTCTGCTTCAAGCATATTCAGTTCAACTTCAATTTTTGATTTGTATGGTATTTATTAATGATAATTTGATCATCATCATGACTCGTCTGTAATAACGTTTCACCACTGCAATCCGCAGAGTAGTCTCCTATATCGCGACCAATGATACGCGTTGACACAGAAATAAAATACAAAAGTTCAGTTTTTGTTATTGCGAATTCTCCATATCATAGAACTATGATCGGAAGTCACTAACCGGGTTCTCATTAGCCGGAGGTTGGAGCGAAAATGCCCGTCAACTGGCCATTTTGAGGCACCTACTTGATCAATAGAAAATAATTTAACGGCAATTTGAATGATATTTCCGATGTCTTATTTTCTTTAATAAACAGATGATATGGTAGGACAAAGATATAAATGTTTCCCTCTGCTTGTCCCTGTCAGGGCTTCGGCGTAATAGTTAGTTTGTGCACAACTCTTTTGTCGAGGGAGCCATTATTTCATTTCTTCAGACCTGCTAGACGTGTCCCATACATTTTGACTGCAGCACGGGAGCAGTTGAGTATTTCATTTTTTGAGCTACGGGAAGATGTCAATAGACATTGATGCTGGTTTTTATTCATTCGCCAATCCAGAACAACGTTTCCATGTAATAAAATAACAAACTTGTTTCCAACAACATGATAATCCATTGTTAGTTTGAAAAAAAGAGAGAAAAAAAAACATATGCAGAGTACCCTCGCGTCGACAGTTTGCATGAACGAAACGATCATTCGTGTGTCGGTTACGCGAATCCAAAGTGGCCAGAATGAAAAGTCGGTCAGATGAAACGAAAGTTCCAACCTCTTCTCTGCAAACTTTTACCCAAGGGTGTGTGTCTTTCAGCATACCAAATTACTGAGCTGGTGTAACCTGACTACAAATACAATTGTTTTAGAAGAGACACTAAAGTCAAAACGCACAGGTCGTGCTTTTATGCGTATCACCTCTTTGCACTGGAATGGGGCAGGCCGTTTCAACCCTTAACCTTGCAAATTCCCGCCAAGTTTGTTTCCTAAAATTTGTTTACGTTAAGTTTTTACTACGATGATTTCATTGGCTGAGAACAGTCAGCGGGTCGCGAATTACCTTTTCTGCGGCGAGCACATGATCTTTGTGTCACGCAAAATAGATTCGTCCATGCCAGCCTGCACATGGTTTCACATGCCCAGTCAAAATATAATTTAGTCAGGTATCCCAGGTATTACATCAGACCACATGCGGTCTGTAAATAGACTAAGATTTCCCCAGTCTGTATATCGTCGACATTATTCACTGTCATTATTTCCTGTACATTTTCGGCCTGCTTGGATTTCGCTGCCTGAAAATTACAAACACAAAATTACTTTGGCGACTAAACACTTCATGTAACAAAAATTCACTCGCCACTTTGGCGATTTACTCTATTTTTCAATCGACACATTGGCGAGTAACTGAACAATTCCGTCGCCAGTTGTCATTTTTTAGTCGCCATTGGCGGTTTCATGAGCCCCCAACCGTCTACGGTCTTTTTCTTCACCATCGCGGAAGCCTCCCCGCCTGTACTTCCATTTCTGGCTGACTGTCAAAGCTTTCACTTTCAACAGGGGCGTGGATTTCCCGCGGTTAGACTGACCCAGATTTCTCGCTTGCAGCGTGTTCAGCATTTGGCTACCCCGAGGGCCTATAGGACGCAATGCATTGTAATGTGAACAATGGGAATGGGAACCTCCATGAGACCGACTTACACCTACGCTCGATTGCGTCTTGTTTTTTTTTATAATATGTTTACTTGTTCAAATTACAATACCCATCTGATAAAAACATTGGCCCCACGATAATTTTTCAGATCGGAATATCAGACGTCTGCGGCATTTTTTTTGCCGTGGATGGACGGTTTTACTACGGCAAACTCTGCAGCAGTGCTGATTGCCGCAGTGAATTGCGAGGGCTGCATCATGTTTAATAAATTAGACCTCAATGTTGGGATTTGCCAGCCAAAATTTTCCCAGAGAGAGTGACCTGGGGCATCACAGGTCTAAGACAGAGCGGGCAATAAGGCATACATGTAGATAGTGATATCTGTACATGCCATGTATCGTGACCTTTATAACCTATCTGTATCCATGCGTCATACTGTGATCTTTGTAAGGCCTCTGTTAATTAATCTTTAGCTTCTCATGACCTTGGGAGGAAATTATGATGATGCTGAATGCTGTAATTATTAATTATTAATTATTTGGCTGCATTAAGACATTGCAATAAAAAAGAAGTTTATATCAACTTGTCAAAGACAACTATTTCCCTAATTTCTGCAATTAGAACTGCAAAAAGCTTTGTTGTTGACTAAATCATGTGAAATTTAAATGGCACCTGTGACATTATATCGTAGAATTTATATTCAAGTAACACCCTTTTTAAAGAAGGAAAATTTGAGAGGAGTTAACCAGTATCCCAACAAAATTTAGTTATATTTATCAATAGTCTCCCCTTGTAAAATTGCTGCTTCCAATAAATTAGAATCAACCACCAGAGTCCCGTTGGAATTATCAATTAACTGAAATGTCTGCATAGAAAAACGTCAGCTTGTGAACAGAAATCCAAGAAAAGAAGGCAACAATATTATTTACCATCGAAACGAACTGAAAAAAACCAGTCCAATTCCGTTTCGTAACAGGTCCGACTTTTGCATGCAACAAGTCCGACTTTTGCATGCACCGGACTACCGCGCAAGACGACGCGCAACCGGAAGTAACTTGTCGCGGGAAATGTTGACAGAGAACACCAACAGCAATGGCCAAAGATCGGCTTGAAATAAATTTTCAATGGATTATTTCTTGGATTGTCCATTCCTTCAGATATATCTAGTCTTCAAAAAGGTATTTACGAAAACTGGTCGCATTTTATCGTTTTTGTTGGACGAAATCCTACTTGCCGCATGCGACAGGCAGATTTTTTTGCAACCTGTCGCCGGAAAAATTCACTTGCCGGCGGCAGGTAGGCATGCGTTATTTCGAGCGTTGCCTTTTTCTGCACATTTTTTTTTGCAGCAAAAAATGCCAAATAATTAAAAGAATGCGTAATTATTGTTACGACAAAAAAACATGCGGGCGGGTCATGAGAAGCTAAAGATTAATTAACAGAGGCCTAACCTAATGGTACATGTATCCATGCGTCATACTGTGATCTTTGTAACCTAGTGGTATCCATGTGTTATATTGTGACCTTTGTAACCTAGTGGTATCCATGCATCATATTGTGATCCTTTGTAGCCTAGCAGTATCCATGACCATGTGTATATTGTGATTTTTGTATCCATGTATCCATGTGTCATATTGTGACCTTTGTAACCTGGTGGTATCCATGTGTCAGTGACCTTTGTAACCTAGTGGTATCCATGCATCATATTGTGACCTTTGTATCCTGCTGGTATCCATGTGTCATATTGTGACCTTTGTACAGGGTTGTCATTAAGTTTTTAAGAAGCAGGTGGAAGGCATGGGAGTAGGCGGTCACAAGAAGTGACATTTAGTGTTTCAAGTATAGAAATTATGTAGAAAGTAGGCGGCTGTTTGGGGCCATTTTGATCGTAGTAAGGGGCCAAAAAGGGACGCCTACCGCCTTATAATGACATGCCTGTTTGTATCGTGTTGATATCCAAGTGTCATTGTGATCTTTGTATTCTGGTGGTATCCATGTTTCATATTGTTTCATATTGTGACCTTTGTATTCTGTTGGTATCCATGTCATATTGTGACCTTTGTAACCTAGTGGTGTCCATGCGTCATACTGTGACCTATGTAACCTAGTGGTGTCCATGCGTCATACTGTGACCTATGTAACCTAGTGGTGTCCATGTATCATACTGTGACCTATGTACATGTAACCTAGTGGTGTCCATGCGTCATACTGTGACCTATGTAACCTAATGGTATTGAGGTCTCATATTGTGATCTTTGTATCCTGTTGGTACCCATGTTTCATATTGTTTCATATTGTGACCTTTGTATTCTGTTGGTATCCAGGTCATATTGTGACCTTTGTATCATGTTGGTATCCATGTTTCATATTGTCTCATATTGTGACCTTTGTATTCTGGTGGTATCCATTTGTCATATTGTGATCTTTGTATCATGTTGGTATCCATGTTTCATATTGTTTCATATTGTGACCTTTGTATTCTGTTGGTATCCATGTCATATTGTGACCTTTGTAACCTAGTGGTGTCCATGCGTCATACTGTGACCTATGTAACCTAGTGGTGTCCATGCGTCATACTGTGACCTATGTAACCTAGTGGTGTCCATGTATCATACTGTGACCTATGTACATGTAACCTAGTGGTGTCCATGCGTCATACTGTGACCTATGTAACCTAATGGTATTCATGTCTCATATTGTAATCTTTGTATCCTGTTGGTACCCATGTGTTATAGTGTGACCTTTTTATCCTGCAGGTATCCGTGTGTCATATTGTGACCTTCGTAACTTGGTGGTCCAAGTATCATATTGTCACCTTTGTATTCCATTGGTATACATGTGTCATATTGCGACCTTTGTAACCTAGCGGTATCCATGTGTCATGTTTTGACCTTTGTATCCTGGTGGTATCCATTTGGAGTTTTTCGCAGCTGTCGACCAGTAGGCCTTAGTGAACAGATCCAAACAAAAGAGGTGAAATACTAAATCCTGGGAAATGAACAATACCGGTAACCAAAACTTATACTTGTTCAAATACTTGATTGTTGATCATATCCAAGTGTCATTGTGATCTTTGTATTCTGGTGGTATCCATGTGTTATATTGTGACCTTTGTATTGGTATCCATGTGTCATATTGTGACCTTTGTATTGGTATCCATGTGTCATATTGTGACCTTTGTAACCTAGTGGTATCCATGTGTCATATTGTGACCTTTGTAACCTAGCGGTATCCATGTGTCATGTTTTGACCTTTGTATCCTGGTGGTATCCATGTGTCATGTTTTGACCTCCTGTTGGTATCCATGTGTCATGTTTTGACCTTTGTATCCTGTTGGTATCCATGTGTTATATTGTGACCTTTGTAACCTAGTGCAGGGTTCGTACACATTGGAGGTCCCAGTTTTCAAGGCCTTTTCAAGGTCTTTTCAAGGTAATAATTCCTGTTTTCAAGGTAGACACTTTTTATGTAATAAAGGAATACAGACAAATTTTCTGAGTTTTCTGACCTTTTTTCACAACCAATATCCAGTGATACATAGACTTTCACTAATGTCTTGCTGAGATATTATTGTTCATACTTAACATTGTCATGCATTGACGATACGCTGCCTATTAAATGTCAAATATGACAATAAATGTTAAAGATGTGTGATAGTCTGATGTTTCTGTCACATTAAAATGTTCGTGATGTCTTGTGGATAGCTTATTTATTTACACACCGTCACCCATGGGGGGTTCTCTGAGCCTTGTAGTCCGTAATTGGGCTAATGGTTCTCGTGATCCGTCTTAAATTTTCCATACCGCTGATATGTGTTTTGCCACGCATGTGGGAAGTCAAGGCTGACTCGCCCATTTTACCAACATCAATATCTTTCTTACACACAATTCAATTCAATTCAATTTTATTGTACCTAGCACTCAAAAGAGCAGTGTACAGAACAGGAATATCAAATACAGACTGAAGTGCCCACAGGAGTAGCACTTAGTGGCAAACATTATATACTAGTTTCTCAGAAGTCATGTCAAGAAGTACAGATGTGCATATGTCATGTATGTATATACTTGAAGAAATAAAGTAACTGAGAAATCTTGAGAGATACAATGTCTATACCATAAGCATAACTTGAAAAGTTGATTATGAATCTTTAACTGGAAAATAGATAAAAATATGAGCCAACATAACACCTGATAAAATGCGAAAAATAAATACAGCTAGCAAATGCAGCAATAACTAGGCCTACTACTGTATAGATAGATGAAGTGAGAGGCACACAAAGCCTTGCGTTTGTAACGGTTACCCGTTTGTGTATAGAACAGATTGAATCAGGACCGTGTACTCCCGCTGGAATGTGGAAGAACGACCTTGACCCATGTCGTCAGCGGCGAGCAGGACAGATTTCGGAAATGCATTCCCCTGTATTTCTCGTTTACCAGACCGAGTTGGAAGCTGATATTTGAAAATTACGTCAGTTATGAATTATGGTTTGTTCTTCCATAGACATATTTATTCAGCGAGGTCTATATAAACGGTTCGGGAAAATGTGGTTTAAGTGACAGTAAAGAGGGCGCTGGTATCGTCGACTGTGATTGGCCGTGGTTCACGGAAGTGCGGTAGCCCTATATAAGCTTGAGCTGACGTAGAGATCGGGGACAGACTAGAAAGAAAGTGCTGGAGGAACACACGCCAGGTCAGCCTGTAATTCCTTGATTTTGGCATAATTACGGTTGAGCCGTAATGCAGTTGTTTTTGGCCTGGGAATCTAAAAGCTTGTAAATCCTGTAGTTAGTGTAACCTGTAACAAACACGCCAATCCAATGAGAATTTGCCGGCTCGCATCTTCAGGTGGAAACGTGTTTTGTGGTTATACTATAGTTTAGGGAACACGACAGTGTGTTCGTGTTGTATGTAGTTTTGGGACCATGGGTAATACTGTAATGAGACATGTGTTTGCCTGTAGCACATTTAGGCAACTTGCATGGTCTAACTTCAGTATAAAATAGGGCTTTTAGATCTATATACCAGTAGGTTGATAATTTCGACATTATTGCTGTGCTATCTCGCTGCACTGGGACTAAAGCCACAATATTTGTGTCGATTTGTTGACCGTGAAGCGGTATATATGCTAAGTCAGGAATTCCCTCACCCCAAGAAATATACAACTGCACTAAACACAGGGAGAAATAAGCCAAACTTCCACTGCCATAATACAACGACGCAAACGGCTGTGCAACGCTATACGGGCGAAAACGAGCACCGTGATTACGGCCGGGCGAAGCAAATCAAGTACAGGCGGGCGTGCTGCTTTCAGTTTCATCAAGAAACGTCGGTAAACCGTGTATTCTGGGGGCCCAGCAAACAGGGTCGAGTAGTCGGCTACACGAACGGCGTCCAGCAGGGAAAGAGAGAAGTACAGAACATCGTACAGGACAGAAAGATACAGCACACCGAGTACCCAAGAAATAAACAGCACACAGATCCCACAGAAAGATACAGCACACAGATTCCACCAAGAGGAGACGTGTATTTATCACACGTTAAATGAAGAAACACAGACCACAGATTACACAGTCAAGAAAGCCACAGACCACAGATCCATACAGGGAAGAAATGCGTATTTATCACGCATAAAGGCATGGTGCAGATGGGCCAGCTTTTATCGATGTAAAAGTAGTAACAAAACATACAGGTTCCAGTAGGACACGTGTATTTATCACACGTTACAGAAGGCGGGCTTCCTTTCACCGATGTAAAAGTGGTAACAAGATTTACAGACAGTAAAGAGAAGCCAAGGCACGGCAAAGGCAGATTTCTGAAACGTCGGTTAGACGTGAAATCTGCAGGGTCGCTAACTACAGACTTACAGACTGTACAGACAAGGCACAGCGCAGACAGATTTCTGAAACGTCGATTAGACGTGAAATCTGAACGTACCGTACGATGTTTCATCGGTACCAAATGAAAGAGTAATAGCACATTATATACCCATGTAAGCAGACTGGTGAGCTGACAAGTTACGGTCAAGCTCCGACGACTGGGGGTGAAGTACACGCCGGGTTGCCACGTCTCTGGAGAGAGCGTCACCGCCGTGACGTTCCAACGACTGGGGGTTGTTGTATCTGGAGAGAGCGTTACCGCCGTAACGTTCCAACGGGCCGTGACGTTTCAGCGACTTGGTGCTATATCTGGAGAGAGCGTCACTGCCGTGACGTTCCAACGCCTGAGGGTATCTGTATATCTGGAGAGAACGTTACCGCCGTAGCGTTCCAACGGGCCTTGAAGTTTCAACGCCTGGGCGACGTATCTGGAGAGAGCGTTATATCCTTAACGTTCCAACGACTGGGTGCCATCCCTGGAGAGAGCGTTATATCCATAACGTTCCAACGACGGAAGAGAAGGGCCAGCAGCCAGGCCGCCCTTATCCCCAGAAGAGAAGGGCCAGCAACCAGGCCGCCCTTATCGCGCATTAAAGCACTATATTAATAACTATAAAGTTATATGCATACACTCTCATATATATTATTACCATATAAATTATAACATCAAGCTTAAACTGCACACATTCTCCTCTATTATCCACATATACACTAGGGTTACGTTGACTGTATATGCACACTCTCTCTCAGGGGCAGGTATCCGTGAACCTGAGGTGCACACGCCAAGTGTATGTATCCGTGAACCTGAGGTGCACACACCAAGTGTATGTATCCGTGAACCATATATGCACACATTCGCTCACATCACGTGTATATATACATCAAGTTTATTTGCCTACACTCTCTTAGTGTCTGTACATATATGTAAATACCATAATGTTACATCTCCTTAGACATTCTGTCTAAGCCACGCGGTTCTACGCTCTTATTTGTAACCGCGTATACTACACATGTACTTGTGCAGAATATACCATAATAGACCTTTACATTCGAGTCAGTCATCCTTGTAGGGTTGTGATCATCTCTTCGAGCCCCGGATCTCTACTAGTGAAGGGGTTAACGACGGTGACGGCCAGAATGCCAGTGGGCAATCCCGGTTATTGATTCGTTTTCTTCTAAACACTACGACTGGTCCTGCTCGTACACGTTACACGTTTATCTGCATGCTGGCAAAGCCAGTCATTATACTTGTCATCCTTTTGCCAAGTTGTATTGAAAAGGCACACCATTTCCACAATTTGTATTTAGCAGATGGTGTTCAACGTCAAAAATGGAACAATTTTCAAAAGTCGCCAAAAACCACTTCGTTCTGCTGGACCTGTCGGAAACCCGAAAAATATTCATTCAGCATGAAAACTCAATGGAAATCTGAGGGTTCGCGATGTATCAGGCCCACGTGATCAGGTGACATTATATATATTCATTGCGCAGAAGCGGTGCCCGAGATTCAAACAGTCGGGAACCCTCCGCTCACTTACGAGAGCATACTTCAAGTGAGGTTTCTTATTTCCAAAGAGAAGAGTATACCGTGGATAGTCTCCCTTTACACAGTGTGACAACCATTTGAGAAAATAATCTTACGGTCATAATCGGGGCTTATTTTTGCCAACGGACGACAAAAGGTGATTCAACATTCATTCACAACTCTCAACTTTACAGAATTGACAACAACATGATAATTCCCCTTTTCAAGGCCTTTTCAAGGTACATGACCCGATTTCCCATTTTTCAAGGCATTTCAAGGCCTTGAATTCTAAATTGTCATTTTCAAGGCAATTCAAGATTTTCAAGGTAGTGTGCGAACCATGCTAGTGGTATCCATGTCATATTGTGACCTTTGTAACCTAGCGGTATCCATGTGTCATGTTTTGACCTTTGTATCCTGTTGGTATCCATGTGTCATGTTTTGACCTTTGTATCCTGTTGGTATCCATGTGTTATATTGTGACCTTTGTAACCTAGTGGTATCCATGTGTCATATTGTGACCTTTGTAACCTAGTGGTATCCATCTGTCATATTGTGACCTTTGTAACCTAGCGGTATCCATGTGTCATGTTTTGACCTTTGTATCCTGTTGGTATCCACGTGTCATGTTTTGACCTTTGTATCCTGTTGGTATCCATGCATCATATTGTGACCTTTGTAACCTAGTGGTATCCATTTGTCATATTGTGACCTTTGTAACCTAGTGGTATCCATCTCTCATATTGTGACCTTTGTAACCTAGTGGTATCCATCTGTCATATTGTGACCTTTGTAACCTAGTGGTATCCATCTGTCATATTGTGACCTTTGTAACCTAGTAGTATCCATCTGTCATATTGTGACCTTTGTAACCTAGTGGTATCCATCTGTCATATTGTGACCTTTGTAACCTAGTGGTATCCATCTGTCATATTGTGACCTTTGTAACCTAGTAGTATCCATGCATCATATTGTGACCTTTGTAACCTAGTGGTATCCATCTGTCATATTGTGACCTTTGTAACCTAGTAGTATCCATGCATCATATTGTGACCTTTGCAACCTAGTGGTATCCATCTGTCATATTGTGACCTTTGTAACCTAGTGGTATCCATCTGTCATATTGTGACCTTTGAAACCTAGTGGTATCCATCTGTCATATTGTGACCTTTGTAACCTAGTAGTATCCATGCATCATATTGTGACCTTTGTAACCTAGTGGTATCCATCTGTCATATTGTGACCTTTGTAACCTAGTAGTATCCATGCATCATATTGTGACCTTTGCAACCTAGTGGTATCCATCTGTCATATTGTGACCTTTGTAACCTAGTGGTATCCATCTGTCATATTGTGACCTTTGTAACCTAGTGGTATCCATCTGTCATATTGTGACCTTTGTAACCTAGTAGTATCCATGCATCATATTGTGACCTTTGTAACCTAGTGGTATCCATCTGTCATATTGTGACCTTTGTAACCTAGTGGTATCCATCTGTCATATTGTGACCTTTGTAACCTAGTAGTATCCATGCATCATATTGTGACCTTTGTATCCTGCTGGTATCCATGTGTCATACTGTGACCTTTGTATCCTGTTAATATTAATAGATAGATATCAAGTTCATACTGCGTCTGGAGTTTTTCGCAGCTGTCGACCAGTAAGTGAACAGGTCCAAACAAAATAGGTGAAATGCTAAATTCTGGGAAATGAACAATACCGGTGGCCAAAACTTATACTTGATTGGTTTGTTATTTCTACTTATGAAACTGGCTCGTTTGTCGCCCGATTTTGTTAGAAAAAGCAGATGACGGCTCGCTTGGGAGGTCAACAATAAAATATTTTGAGATTTGCATCCTACAAACTGACCGCAAGTCGAATCAAGATAATAATTATACTACAAGTTGGAGAAAAAAATGGTGAATGATAGGTAGAAAAAATAAATATTTCTCTTGTGACCTTTGACAAAAGTTCTGATACTGGTGAGGGCGCTACTGTGCATTTGGAGGGGACAAGTAACAATTTGGGTTATTCCATTGTTTGCTCTTGTTATGCGGAATGACGGTGTTTCAAACTAAAATGACTGCTACCCCTCGTCGGAAATAAAGTCACTCAAAAGTGTTCGCTTATGTAGGATTCAAACAAAGTCCCGACCCCCCCGCCTCCCCCCCCCCCCCCCCCACCCAAACCACGGGCAAGGGTCGGGCTTAGTGGGGGATTACCTGGGGATTCACAACATGTTTACACCCCAGGGAGTGAGGCTTTCACACGTTTTCAGTCCTGTTTATGTTGGGATTCAGTTAATATTTCTTTTACCTAGAGATGGGACATAAATATTTTGAGGTTTAGGTGGGGATTCACTTCAATGTTTTGCCCCAGGAGCCCGGGGTGGGGCATTGAAGCATTTTAACATTTGTCATTTGCTACATGTAAGTCCCCACTACACCCGGGGGGGGGGGGGGGTTCGCTTGACTCCTGCATTACTGGTTCACCAAGGCTATACTTAACCGAATTAAGCCTGATTAACAGTCCAATTGACTGAAATAACACACAAAATAAATGTGAAATTTCAAATTTCTTCTTTTAATGTTTTCCTCATGCATACATGTAGATTGACAAGTGAATTTGTTACAATTACATGCAAAATAAATATAAATGTGAATTTTTTTTTTTTTTCTTAAAGATCTTTCTCGTGTCTAGATTGACAAGTGGATGAATTGTCATGGCCATACTCCAAGCCATTTAGGAAGGAGTCGCCAGGGATGGGAAAATTTAATTAATCAGATTTTCGGGTATAAATCCCCCTCAAGTAAACGAGCTCAGTGTCGGTTTGGGGGCGTGTGATTACTCTAATAGGACAGGACTGTCAATGACTGTGGGCCGGCCAAAACAGGCCTGGCTCAGCGACCGGATAGCTTTCTGTTGTTGTTGTTGTTGTTGTTGTTCATCTGTAAATCCTCTCTAAGTCTAACCCGATGGGCATGGTGCTATGGTTACAAAATCACATGGTGGTGGTATATATTCTCGAAATGCTGTTTGTTCTTTTACATGTATCATGCTTGAGATACTAGACATGCCAGACGGCGGGCGGGCGGTGTTCGATCTATCAATACATGTTGTCAGACTCATTGGTGCAGAGTAAGGCCAAAATAACATAAAAAGGTGCACTTCGGCATAATAATTGGTTGCCAATGTTTACAATCGGGTTCCACTTCCGGTGTTGCGCGCGAAACTCCCCGGGCAGAAAGCGCTTGGTATGAAGGGAGACAACTCGATTAACATGCAAATTAATAGGCAATGGCCTAAGATGGCTCACATTTATAGTCGTGATTTAGCGTTACATATCGGAGGAAATTTATGGATGCGATACATTAGACACAGAACTTATATTCATGCATTGCATTAAAAATGAAACATTTATAAATAATGTTATTGTTTATTATTAAAACAAACCCGTTGTTACTTAATGCCACTTTTCCTCCATTTGGAGATCCACTGCAAACAAATTAACTCCCCTTAACGGTCCCCTGGATCGTCCGCTAGGTGGCGTGCTCTTCGCGCATGTCCCATTCTCTTTTTCTGTGCAACGGCAAGACCTGTTTATGACAAGGCCGAGCCAAGCGGGGAGGATGGGCGGATAAATCAAACCGTAACAACGGGTTTGTTTTAATAATAAACAATAACATTATTTATAAATGTTTCATGTTTATGTCTTAAAACGACACCCGTTGTTACTTAATGCCAGACTCCCAATAGTGGGGGTTGGGTAGCCGGCCTTGTGGCTTGCTTTTGGCTTAAGCGGAGCACGCCCTGTTCTGATTCTATAATTCTAATTTGCCTAGTAATATCATGATAATTCCCGTGTCGTATAGAAGCGTAGGGAACTCAAGGTATTACGAGTAGTGCGGTGAGTGGGGGAATGAATTCCGACCATCTGCCCGTATACTCGGCTAGATAACCAGATGCCATCGTGATGCCTTGAAGTCCCTTCGTCTCTGACACGGCTCGTCTTCTATACTCACCGAATTGTCAGGATCTTGCTTGCTTGAGCAGCGCCCCCCCCCTTTCTTCTTAGTGGAAATCAGTGGACTATACGTTGGGCTGCAGCTAATGGCCCTAACGTAGTCACCCTGTCTGTTTGAACAGACATGTCCCTAAGATAATAGTCAGCGAAGGTAGAGTTCACAGTCCATGCGCAGGCTTGAACGATCTCGTCCAGTGATAAGTTTTTCCAGAGCGGCCAGGACGTAGCAATAGCTCTAATCTCATGAGATGATGCCTTCGAGAGCAAGGGAGGAGCATCGATGGCGAGTTGGTATGTCCAGTGTATCGTCTTCCTCAACCAGGATGCAACTGTATTCTTCGTGATGTCCGCAGAAGCTCCTGGATGTAATGACAGAAATAGAAGACGCCTAGATCCCCTCGTAGAGTCTGTTCTCTTTAAGTAGCACCGTAAGGCTCTAACTGGGCACAGTAGTCTGTCGTTCTCCAGTGGTCCTACGAAGTCTGTGAGTGCTGGGATCTGGTATAGTCTTTGAGCACATGGTCCCTGACGTGTTGATTCATTCTTGGCGATGAATTCCGGGATTGGACGAAATGATATAGTTTTCCAACCTGCGGTCCATGCCAGGGAGCTGCGTTCCAATGCATGAAGTTCGGAGACTCTGGTGGCTAAGGCGAATGCTGTTAAGAAGACTGTCTTATAAGACAGTGCCTTGATCGTAGCCGACTGCAACGGTTCAAACGGTGGCCGTAGAAAAGCACTCAGTACCACTCCAAGGTCCCACTTTGGTAATAGCTGTCTTGTCCGGCGAGACTGTAAGGCGAAGGACTGTAGAAGCGCTGTAATGTTGACATCTTGTCCGATATCTGTTCCTGACGTCAACTTCATGACTCTGGACAACGCAGAGCGGTATCCCTGTATAGTGCTCATCTTGAATTCCTTGTCTCGATGCAGGTGCAGCAGGAATTCGGCTATCACTGGAACAGAGGCAGTGTCGGGATCGATGTCTTTGGTCCCACACCAGGTACAGAAGTAGGTCCACTTGGCCTGGTAAAGTCTAGAGGTGGATGGTCTGTTTGCCGCTGCCATCGCCTCCGTAACTTGTTCTGAAAACCCCTGGTCTGTAAGGGATTGCTTGATAATCTGCAGACGTGAAGGTTGAGCCACTGTGGATCGTGGTGTAGAAGACCTCCTGGTTGATCTAGTAGTCGGTACCACGGAGGCAGCTGACGAGGGACGTCGGTTAGTAGGTGGATCAACTGCGGGAACCATGGACGGCGCGGCCACCATGGCACTACGAGCAGGATAATACAGCTGTGTTCTGTTATCTTCTTCAACACTGGCTGAATAAGCGCAATCGGTGGGAATGCATAGGCGATCAGGTTGTCCCAGCTGATTGACATGGCGTCGACTGCCCAGGCCTGTGGGTCGAGCATCGGGCTGACGAAGATCGGTAGCTGAGCGTTGTTTCTTGTTGCGAACAGGTCTACCAGAGGCTGCTCCCAAATCGATGACACTTGGCGAAACGCCTCTGTATGGAGATGCCATTCTGTCGATAGAACTTTGTCCGGCCGAGAAAGGCTGTCTGCAATGACGTTCAGGTGGCCGGGAACATGCCGTGCTCGGACCCGGCACCGGTGATTCTGTGCCCAAGTGAAGAGAGACCACGTCTCCTGGAACAGTATCCGGGACTTCGTCCCCCCCAACTTGTTGATGTAGCTTACTACAGTCGTGTTGTCTGAAGCAACCATCAAGGATTTGCCGACCAGTTGAAGGCTCCAATGCTGGACTGCCATATTCACTGCTATCATCTCCAGCACATTGATGTGTAGTGTTCTCTGCTGTGGAGACCATCTGCCGGCTATCTTTAGCTGTCCCAGGTGGGCTCCCCAACCCGTGAGTGATGCGTCGGAGAATAGATTCTCGTCCGGCGGCGGCCACTGCAGCGGAATCCCGAGCATGACGTTCTCCCTGGACTGCCACCATTCCAGAAACTGATGCAAGTGCCGAGGGACCGGAACCCCGGGATTGATGGCTGGAGCTCGCAGGTACGGCTGTAGGTTGAACTGCAACGGTCGTAACTGGAGTCGTCCATACTGTGTCAGATCTTGAGTTGACGCTAGCAATCCCAGTAGGCTTTGCCAATGACGTAAGCGTTGCGATTGGGAAGATAAAAATCTTCGGACGAAAGGCTGTATCTTTGTCCAGCGTTCCTCCGGGGGCAGGATGATCCGCTTCCGTGTGTCGAAAACTGCTCCGATGTATTGACGTCTCTGTGCCGGCTCCAGCTCCGACTTCGTTGGATGCGGAATGAATCCGAGATACTTCAGGACCTGAATGGTGAACTGTATCTGGAGCTTGAGTACTGGCTTCCTTGACCCCCAGACAAGGATGTCGTCGATGTATGCCTCTATGTTGATAGCCCTTAGGTGAAGAAATGAGATGATTGGTGACGTGATTCTTGTGAAACACCATGGGGCGATGGAGATGCCGAACGGTAGAACTTGCCATTCGAACCGTCTTCCGGCGATGATGAATCGGAGATACCGCCGATGTCGAGGATGAATGGGTACATGGAGGTATGCATCTTGGAGGTCGACGGAGGCCATCCAATCGTCCGGTTGTAGGCGGGACCGTAATGCTGGAACCGATGTCATCTTGAAGTGGGGAGGTGGCTCCAGAACGTCGTTTAGTCGCCGTAGATCTATGATCATGCGAAGCTGACCTGTGCCCTTCTTGGGGACGAGGAAGACCGGGCTGTAGAATCCTGGACTTCCTTCTTCTACGGGTAACTCTCTGACGGCGTCCTTGTCCAACAATACCTGAACCGATTCCAGTAGTGTTTGTACGTGTTCTGGTCGAACTGGAAGACGTGATGGCTTGGGTCTTGAAATGAGCCTGGGGTACTCTCGAAAAGTGAGGGAAACTCCGTCTCTTAAGGACTCGATGACCCACTTGTCGCTTGAAATGAGCTTCCAGTTCCGCCAGAATATCTGTAATCGTCCGCCGACGACCGGATGATTGAAGTCCTGAAACTCTGGGAGGATGAAGGGATGAAGATGATAGGTTAAAAACTGAGGCTGTGGACCGTCAGTTCCGACGGTCGGGCTTCCCTCTGCCCCGGTCGGAAGACTTTCCTCCTCTGCCACGAAATTGTGCCTTTCCGTAGGTCCGAAAATTCTGCTGGCTGTCCTGCTTCTGACTGCCTGAGTCTTGGCGTGGTAGCGGCGCAGAACGTCCTCCCCTGGTGGACTTGCCTTGGCCTTTGCCTTTGCCCTTGCCTTTACCTTGGCCTACGAGGGCTCCGATCATGCGGGAAGTTTTCTCGTCGTTAACAGCAGACATAACCGTGGGGATGGCCTGATTGAAGAGGTACTTGGATGAAATGGGCTGTTGCGCTAGCTCATTCTTCACTGAGCCCAAAACCTCAGACTTCGGATGCTTCAGGTAAGCCGTCCGTCGGGCCTGCACCAGTGTAGCGTAGGAGAAAAACCCCGTCTCCATGAGATCCAAGTTAGCCTCGTTCGTGGAGTCGATGAACGAAGTGAGAAACTCAATTTTCTTCTGTGAGAAGGTCAAAGATCCATCCTTATGCTTCTTATCTGGATCCTGGACTACCTTGGACATGGCCGCCAGGAACCAATCGGCGTAAGATGTAATCCTGTGCTGTGTCAACATCATGTCTTCCATAGCGCAGGCTTGCTTTTGCTGGAGTACTACTGCTGGCGACTTTGTAACGTTCAACAGCCTGTCCAGATCCGAGTCCGACTTCGGGGCTTTGAATGGCAAGTTGTCTCCGTGAAGGACGTAGGCCCTGTAGGGACCAGGCTTCAAGAGCGTCTTCTGGGTCTTGAACTGCCGATCCGTGCTGACACACAAGTCGTATGATGCTGGAGATGGAGGACATGTAGGCAAAGCTTCCTCCTTAGACGGCTCCTTCTTCCCGTAGAGAGTTGCTGCTGTAAGTCTCCTCCGTTTACGGGTGATATCCGACAGCTGGTCGGTAAGCTGCTTGTCTTCGCCAACCGCTGGTCTGGGCATTTCAGGAATCAATTCTTGTAATGCCGCTATCCTGGCTCTGAAGGAAATCTCTTCCTTGCTGCTGCTTTCTACCTCCGTCTGACGGGTGGGGGTCGAAACTTGAGATGAGGATGCCGCAGAAGTGGAGCGTCGTGCATGGCCCTCATCCTCCGAGCCAGACTCAGCACTGCTAGTAGAATGGGGTTGAGTAACCTCCGGAGCCTCCGTAGAAGGAACTTCTCCCGTGGTGATGGTTGCTGTTGGAGGCCTTCTCGGAACAGACGTCCGCTCACTCCGCTCCGCGGGATGGCTCTGGTCCCTGGCTGCATCCCCGGTCTTCTTCTTATCCCGATGCTCGGGCTTTTCATGATGACCCGGGCTGCGGTGACGGTGGGTATAAGTCCGTTCTCCCGACTCCGTATACTGTAGCCGATGACGGGAAACCGGTGAACGGCTCCTTTGCCCATAGTACGGTCGCTCTGGTGAGGTCTCCCTGTACCGGCGCTCTCCGTAAGGTGAACGGGACCGTCGCCTGGACTGGTATCCCTCCCGACTTCGATGCGGTAGTGGGGATCGGCTTCGTCTATGAGACTTGGCTATCGCAGTACCGGTATACGGTTCCGTGGAACGGGTGTGACTTGAACTGGAAATCGACTCATGCCGTTCTCGCTGTTTCCGTTCCCCGTGAGTCCGTGTCCTGTCGGATGCGGAGTCCCGGCGATCTGTATAAGTCCGTTCCTTGTGGGTCCGTGACTTCTCAGATGTCCGTGCTGTAGCCCGCTGCGGGGTACGGCTCCGAGTACTGGTCCCAGGATGAGGTTCCGTGGTACGGCTCTCTGTATGGGTCCGTCCATCGGTGTCCTTATAGGCTTTCGGCTTCTCCAGCTCACGGCCTTTCTTCGTGCGGTGATCCCGGCCAGCTGTTTCCTTGTCGGGGTCCCGCTGTGATGCCGGAGTCCGGTGGCTTGGTCTTGATTCCCGGACTACCGTAGCCGATTCCTTCTGTGTCCCCGGTATACGGCTGTCTTTCGTCGCTTGCGGAGACTTGGAAGAACAGGAGTTGATGTCCGAGGAATCGGCTTGATCTGTGTCTCTGCCAGGGCTACTTTTCAGGTCAGCTGGTTCAGTCGCAGGAACTGTAGACTGGTCTAGCTGAACGAAGTCCTCGCCTCTAGCAGGTGCTGTTTCCATAGGAACTGTGCCGCTGGGCTGTATGACCGGACTCGTCAAGTTGGTAATGTCCATGTCTTGATTCCATGCAAGATCGTCGAATAGGGCCTGATTAGCATGAGCTCTTTCTGTAGGTCCTTTCTTCGAATCGAGGCCGGCAGCTCTCAGCAGAATGCTACGCCTAGCTAAAGCATAGCTCGCCCAGGTCACGTCGTCCCAGTCGATGCACTCAGCACAGGTCGTCTCTCTGTAACATACCTGTGCTCTGCATTTAAAACAAGTTGTATGTGAGTCTTTTACGGGCCAAAATTGACGACAAGATTCACATCTTTTACTATTCTTAATAGTTTGGGTGACTACGTTAGCCATGATTGACTTACAATACAAAAAAAAAACCCTAGGGTGCGTCTATATAAGCCAAACACTTTGTTTACAACGGAGCTCTTTCAAAACAGGTCTAGCTAGCTAGACTGCAAAAGAAAAAGAGAATGGGACATGCGCGAAGAGCACGCCACCTAGCGGACGATCCAGGGGACCGTTAAGGGGAGTTAATTTGTTTGCAGTGGATCTCCAAATGGAGGAAAAGTGGCATTAAGTAACAACGGGTGTCGTTTTAAGACATAAACAACATTCTTATGACATATGATCAGTGAATTGATATTCTAGCAATCTTTAAACCCAGGCCTACAGGGTAGTGGGCACCGCCTATTCCGCGAAAATATGACGGGGGGGATACGCCGGAGATGGTAACCAACAGTTAATAACTCTGCCTGTATCTCTTCGATATTTGATTCTGTTTACTTGTTATTAAACCTGTACAGATACCCGTTTCAGAAATATATCTTTTACTACACATTACTTTCACCTCACGACGAGAAGTTTAACGTAAAAAATGCATGGTGTCGATTCGACGGGAATTTTTCGCGATACACCGACACAAAATGTTTTAATAACTTTCATTGAAAACGCATCCATAAAATACAAATCTAAATAACAGTTTTCATTTCGAGTATCATAGGATCATGAAAATATAAACGTTTTTGTATATTCTTCGTTCTTCATGTAATGTTTACAAGAATAGTTAGATTGTATTCGCCGCGTATTTTCCGCGATATACCGACACCAGGTTTCAATACCGGTAACTTACTATGAAAACGCATCTATAAAATAAAATCTAACTGTTTATTTTTCATCTCGAGTATTATAGGATCATGAAAATATAAATATTATTGCTGTATCTGTTTTCTTGTAATATTTATCGGAAAAGATGGTGTCAATTCGCCAGGAATTTTCCGCGATACCGACACTTGGTATTGATAACTTTACTTGAAAAGGCTCCCGTAAAATATAAATCTAAATGCATAAATTTCTTGTCTAGTATTATAGGATCATGAAATAAAATATCATTTCTGCTTCTTTAGCAGTTTCCTTGTAATATTAATGGGGAAAGATGGTGCCGATGTGACGCGATTTTTTCGCGATATTCCAGACAGTATATAGTTTTGATAACTTTCCTTTGCAAACGCATCCATAGAAAGAAAACCTAAATACATATTTTCATCTCAGTATTACGGGATCATGAAAATATGAATGCCATGAATTATTTTCATAAATAATAATATTATCTTCAGCTATTTCTTGCGATGTTTACTTGTACACGCATAACACGATTTGCCGAGATTTTAAACCAAATTCGCCAAGACAGGCTTACAAAAAAAAGCTTAGGTTGGGACCAATAGATATCCGGAGGCTAAAATGACACCTAAGACCTTAATCCAAACGATATTTGATGTAACTCACAGCTTATAAAAAGCGGCGTTGCAACGCTAGATTGCTTTCGATCAAAGTGGAAAATGAACAGAAAATGACAATTTGGTCAGAACGGATACGAAAGTATTGTGTTTTGTAAAAACAATGGTACCGTACCATTAGTACAAATTTTATTTCTAAATATATAGTCGCATTACCTTAGCCCCATAAAGAAGATAAGGCATCTTATAATGATGAAGTTCAAATTCAAACTTCCGTAGGACATGAAATATGACAATTAAATCACCCGGTAGCTCAATTTAACGGCAATGTAACGTACCGGGGTATGCCGTACTGAAGGCCTCAGTTTATCCACTGCTAAAATGTTCATTTGCTTTGTATTTGTCATGAAAATATTTTATATACAAAAACGAATTTAAGTTTTGTGACGAATGAATCATATCCATAAATTTCGTTTCAAGATACGACGCTAAACCACGACTATAAATGATAACCGTTTGGGGCGACTGCCTATAAATCTGCATGTTAATCGAGTTGTCTCCCTTGAAACTTTCAATGTTTTGCCCGGGAGTAGAGGCGCGCAGTCTGTTTACAATCAGCGATGACGTCACAGGATTTTCGTGTATTGAGTCGTCCCACACAATATCGGAAACTGGACACCATGCCATACTTCACGATTCACGAGAGATTGCAACATACACAAATTCACAAACACTCAGAGCAAATCATGACTGAAGTCAAGAAAGCACGCATAATCTTAAGTATCATTATTCACGTGTGTATGTGCATTCGTCTTGGAAGTTGGGAAACGCTAATGTGGAATTTAATTGAAACTTACCAGACCGAATCTCTTTCCGAAAGTTTGAGGTTTACCGCCATTCGCGCAAAGTTGCCGCCCCTTCAGCCAACGTCAAATGGTCAGTACGTGATTATCTCCCCTGAATGACAAGGCTCCTCAGAAACTCCAATCTGATCTAAACCAGATCCAACACTCCTTATGACATCTGACGTGTCGCTACATCAGCGACAAGTAAGATGGGAAGCGGTTTTTGTAGATTTGTTTTTAATTAGATTGCAAAAAGTCAAAATAAATAAATAATTAAATAAATAAACAAACACTAGTATACGACGATATTTCGAACAGAATGACAAATGTGATTGTCCTTGAATTCAAATTTTTCTGGGTGGAGGGACGCCTGTATAATTATTACGAAGTTTTTAAATATTACAAAATGAAGGCTGAACCTAAGCCTGGTACCGTTTCACACCTAGTTTTGAAAAATGGGCAGGCCCACCTTTGCAGTACAAAAGATGAGAGTCTGCCGGGCTTGACCAACGGGGCTCGTTACCGTTGTTAAATTTTGGTTAATTATGTTGATTACGGGGGGGCGGTGGTCGAGGTAGGGAATAAATGTAATCAACATAATTAACCAATTAACAACGGTAGCGAGCCCCTGTGGGGTTGACTTCCTAATCTAACAACTTTTCAAATTCATCCAGAAGTCTGACAGTTTTTACAAATCGAAAATATACTGCACAAATCCACCAGAAAGCACCATTTCATATCTAGATTTAGAACACCCCGGACAAAAATGGATCCAGGAAGAAAGTTAGTTTTTCTTATATCACTCATATATCAAAACATTTAGTTTTCGTATGAGAACGGTAGACTCTCGGAATGCCGTGCTTAATGAAGTTGTGAATTCAGAATCCATCAGCAGTTTTAAGAGAGGCCTCAACGAGATGTGTACTGTGAATTAAATGGTCCTCAGGCCTAGCTCACAGCAGACCTGAAGACTCAAGGTAAAAACTCTTTAAAGTCAAAATATTCCCTCAAATGCTATAGTCTACACGCCGAGAGTTCCAATGTGACACCTTGCACGGCCTAATAGGACCCAGGGTCGTCCCTCAATCCCTCTTACACACCGCAACGCCCCTCCAAATGATGCCCGCTTTCGCTACTACTCCTCGACTGCGCATGTTCGCTATGACCTCGTTTCCGATCCAAACCACCCAATGTAGTCTACATGCCGAAAGCTTCGATACGACACCCTGTAAGGCATATTCGGACACAGGATGGTCCCTTAATCGCTCGAAACACCCCTGGGAACCCCCAAAATGCCCGCTTTCGCTACTCCGCGACTGCGCATGCATACACTGACGTCATTTCCAGAACCATCCGAGTCGTAGTCTACACCCAGAGCATATGGCCCACGTACGGTCCCTAAATCGCTCAAACATGGCCTGCTATTAGTATATAAAGGTGAAATAAGGTTTTATTGACCATTGAAATTCGCATATGACCTTTGCGGCGTCACGTCCGGTTCCGGTCACGTGACCGGAAGTGACCTTTGACCCCTGGTCACGTGACTGGATGTGACCTTTGACCCCTGGTCACTTGACCGGAAGTAATCTTGGACCGCTGCGTATGTGCACAATACCGGATAAATGATGCGCAGGGGGTCAAAGGTCACTTCCGGTCACGTGACCAGGGGTCCGGTCACGTGACAGGAACCGGACGTGACGTCACAAAGGTCATATGCAAATTTCCAGTTTGTCAATAAGACTTCATTTCACCTTTTAAAATTTCACCTTTCAACCATGTCGACAGTCCTACGAGCCGGCCTTCCCCTTACACCCGAGGTGGGGTTGATGACGTCACAAAAGGTCAAAGGTCAGTATAACTTTAAATTCTCTTTTAAAAGGATCAAGAGGCGTCTACGTGCCCTTGTGTGACGCCGCAAAGTTCATATGCAAATTTGAAAAAAAGTTCAGTAGATCAATTGGCGTCTATATGTGCCCTTTCGGACTCTGGGGGTTTTCGTGAACCGGTTAACAACGGTATACAAAGAAGCAAATCACATTGTTGTACGCAAAAAAAAATGTTTTGTTCTCATAACAGAGATCACAACATATATACAGCAGTTTTTTGTTATTATAACATCAACTTTAGCAGTCCAGTGGAATATCTGTGGTGTAAGTTCACTTTTATTTTAGCATTTATAGGGTACCCATCAGTCTAAATATCCAGATACCAGTGTTGGTCACGCTGGCACTGGCCTGGCTCTGGAGTACATCGAGGTACAGGGCTTTGATGATGTTATTGTCCCGACGGCTGATCCTTTACAACTGAAGTTGTTGTTCCTGTGGCCCTCGCCGTCGCAAGAGTAGGTTTTCGAGCAGAGGGTGATCATGGTCTCACCCGTCCACTCGAGCTTCAAGAGCCCTGGCGTCTTTTTGCTATAGCCGTAATTGTCTATTCTTGGCAACCACCGATCTCATTCGGCTTCATAGCGTTCTCGCAGGTCTGGTTTGGAGACGGCCATGTACGCGGATTCGCTGTCCATCTCGATGAACTGCCAGTCTGCGTGGTCGAAGAACACGCCCATAAAATCATACAGGAATTTCAGCATACGCAGTTTGGCCAGCTGGTACACCATGCACCCGATCTGCAGCGACAGGATGTACGTGATAGTCATTTTTGACGAGGTGATTTCGTAGGTGGTGTCGTCAATCACCTCCATGTTCCGGTAAGCGAGCGAGTTGATGCGCTGCCGGGCTTGTTTGGTGGTGCAAACCTTAAGTCGACATGGCGGTCCTGGTTGGTCACCGTTTTACCATAGCCACTGTTGCCAAGCAACTTCATCGTTTCCGCGATGATAGCTTTACTGAAGTCAGCGTCTCCTTGGCGACAAGCGGTGGTCACGGCCTCTGCAAAGCCCTTGAAATAGCCTCGGGTGTATAACTCCATCACTTGATAGATTTTGGTGACTTCGAGACCGTAATGCAGGTACCCGCGCCGTAAGGGCGTTCCCCGCAGGATACTCTTTGAATATGGACAGACATTCAGCGAACGTCGCTTTAAGGTGGCCAAGGATATCACACTCTACAAATCCGTTGAGGTCTTCCGTCTGAACAGTGAGTATGATGTCAGTCATGATGATGGTGGTCCGGTAAACTAGCAATCGGTCATTGGCGTGAAGAAAGGTGTTCAATTCGGACTGATGTCGTTGCATCTGGTAGAGCTCACACTCCCATAGTTGTACATAGGCGTAGCCCAACCCCTGGATATAGTCGCGGTCCTGGCCCACCTCCTGACGTTAGGCCGTTGGGGTCAGTCCACGGCGTTCGTTGTAGCACACTCCTGTGAGCGAACACTCTTACCGTACCATTAGCAGCTGTGGAACTGGAACATGGTCGGTATTTTATTGATGATGTCGAACCCGTCTACTGCGAGGTGCCGATCTCCATTTTTTTCTCTCGTGTAGTTGGCTTGGTGACGGATGATGACGCCTCGTCGCTGAGCTTCCCAATCGAGCCATTGTTCTGCTAGATGTTTTGTAGAACGTTGGACTTTGAAATCTTGCCCCTCAGGGAGCCACCGTGTATAACGCTAGGTAGAGAGTGTTAGCGTCGAATCCGATTATTTTCTGACACAGTTTCTCACCATCCCCGATGTGGGTCAGCTCTTTCTCATGGTACCCCTGGAAAATAATACTGGATCCGTGCACGATATTTCCTTTGAAAAAGTCAAACATATCGGCGTCTTTCTGTTCGATGAGGACAAAGAAGGTTGGTGAGTCTTGGAACAGATACCGCAGGATCAGGCCGGGAATGCTTACACACTCTTTAAATACGTCGACATCCATACCTCGGTAGAAGGCAGCCATTTTGTCGGTAGCTTCCAAGAAAGGGACGACATCCAGATTGTTGTAGTAGACGAGGAAATCCCGGAGAGTTTGAGATCGTTGTAGAAGGCCTCTTGTGGTGAAAGTTGTCTCGTCCATACCATTCAGGTGGGTCATGGAAGTAATGGAAAGCAACCTTTGACGGTGTAAGTGAGCAGATGGCATTTAGTACAACTGTACGACTGGTGATACTTGTTCATGTCCGTAATGTAGAAGAAATGCCCGCCAGTCTCCGTCAGGTAAAAATTCAACTTCATGGTTGTCTTGTACTTCTCCGCGGAACGATGCACGATACGGCTACCATTCGAGGTTCATCGGTGTTGTCATTCATGTGCTGAGCTAGGCTGTACACGATAATATTAACTTGGAACAAGCTTTCCCCCACATCCAGTTGTGATAAGGGGTCCCGCAGAAGTGATGATTTCCATGTTCTGTTCAAGTAAGTATTCATCCCAGTACTTGGTGGCAATTCGATTACAGCACTTAGGTCGGGCCTGGTCTATATGGATGGCGAGACAGCGGAACAGGCATTTCCGTTCGGTGTAAGGGCCAGTGCTTGAACCAGTCCGGGAAGATGATGGGAGTGGGGGGGGGGGGGCGAAGGAGTGGTCGATCATTTTAGTCACGTAAAACGTAACGTTTGTCGTCATCTCCACCTGCCATTTGGTGTTGGGGCGTTGTTGTCAGCCCATTCCAAGACATCCAAGGTCTCTAGTTGGGCCAGTGCCGTGTCCAAGGACGCACGATCCGTAAAGGTGATTCGTGCACACGAGTATTATGATTGGAGTAAAGGAACTTGAGCTGGTTTGTCTCCTTATACCGTAATAAATAGCCACCTGTGATATTCAACTTGAAGGCCATGGCTTGGTCCCAAAAATGGTATGGACATAATGGGGTAGGCTGGTGTTATCATCTAACCGGAAATTGTACAAGTCCAATACAGGGCGATGGAGGTGAAAACAGTGCCGGATAGTAGGCCAATGACGTTGGTAGATCGTACTTACAGTTTCATGTATCGCTAACACTACAGATTCCCTCCTCCTCCTTCTCCTCCTTCTCCTCCTCAGTAGGGTTATTCCTGGCAAAGCGGTTATCGGAATCTTTCAAGTTGCATGTTCTCGTATCGGTAAGTACTGCCCCGACTCTAATCGTTTCACCAAGTCCAATTCTGCCCAGCACCAGTTATCAATACACTAGTGGATCTGCTTTCTTAGGTCGTACGTCTGAAGTGTCGAGAGGTAATCGATGACCTCGTCTGTTACACCAAGGTACGGTACAAACCGCCGCCCGGACCGTCCAAATTACAAGCGTCTGGTCCGTCATTCATAATTCAGCCATCGTCCATTAGAGACTATCCGCGTCCATAATCCAAAGACCTATTCCATATTCCATATAACAGTATTAGCACCAAATTCAAAAAAAACAATCATAGTATACAAAACCGAGCCTATTTATACCACTTGGTGCACCGTAGGTCGAACGTTGTGCGACCGCCATTTTGAAAATTGCTATCTTGCATTGTTTATATTCTGCGAGCGATGTTATATACCATGACAAAGACTCCACGATAATACTGAAGGATGTATACTGCGTAGCCATGTGATGATAAAGGGGTGTATGTATACCGCATAACTCACAATGTATTCACTGCGATAGACGACCGTCGTGACATGTTTACATTCTGCAAGAGATATTAAGATAACCACCATTATAATACTGAAGGAGTCTCGCGTAAGCATGTAATAATAAATAGTGTAAGCATGTAATAATAAAAGAATGTATGTATAACTCTCAATGCATTTAAAATGTGAACAGTTAAGATGGCTATTTTCAAAATGACGGCCGCACGAACAGCCCAGGATGGCGAATTTCAAGATGGTGGCCGCCTAACGTCCGTCCTACGTTGGCCTAGGCCATCCCTTGCGTTGACATGACATCGATGAGGCTCGTCTGTGATTGGTTGATGGAAAAACGTTGTTAGTATGTCGGTCGATCGTCGGGGTCAATTGGCATAAATAAGCTCGGTTTTCGCAATCTGTATTCACTTTTCTCGAAGTTCAAGGCGAAGCCACGTCATGCAGCACTATGAATCCTGATTATACTATGCCATCGGTGTACACCGAAAATGACCACACTGAGTACACTGCCGCTATAAGTGCTGCTGTCCGTGATCTCACATCGTCATCACCACTTACCAGACCTGAGACTGCCACCGATAGCACCACCACCACCCAGCCGCAACCTGACTATAGCACCGTTATTGGTGCTGCAATGAACTCCGCTATGAAAACTGAACCATTAACCATCGGAGTGGGAGCTGATTTCCACGAACCAAAAACCGGATATGAGACCGATCCCGCCCCCTTCGTGTGCCAGCCTTTAGAAATACCATCTACGCAGAATACCTCTTATTTCACCATTATCAACCAGGCGATGAATACCGCTGATGGGTGCTGGGATCTATCTCCAAATGTAACCTTGGTCGACCATCGGTACCAATCAATGCGTCAAATTGGAGACAACCCCTAAAGGAAAGAGACACGTCAGGCACATTGAACTTTCACCTACCGCCTGCAGCCAACTCCGTTCCCATTTCCGAGAAGCCGAACGATTCATCAAGAATGCAATTAGAGCGGAGAGCCGTATATACATTCAGGACTCTATCATTCTCAGCTACACTATGTACAATGGTCAGCCGTCAATGTACATCCGATGAGGATGAGGCCTTACAGAATAAGCGAGAACGCGATGTTGAGTCGGCGTTTCGTCTCCGGATGCGCGAGGACATCCGGGAAAGCAACATCAAAAACGTTTTGATAACTGAATTTCACCGAGACCCCCATTTTCAGATGGAGCTACGCCACACTTCCAATTTTAAAAATATGAGCTGCATTTGAACTTATTGATGAACTGTACTCATACAAGGTGTACTTTCGTGTGCCCTTACTCCTTCATACCCGTAATGTTGAAAAGGTTAATTTACTCTTGTATATATATATTCGTCTAAGAAAATTGCAACTTTACTACTACAGGGGAATATTCTTCATGATTGACATTGTTCCAAAATGCTCCATAATGTTAAAAAGGGGTGATTTACTGTTGTATAATATCCCGTATTACTGTTATCAGAATAAAAAAAATCATCTTAGTTATTGTGCTTTGAAAGAAGTCTCTTTCGGGAGATTTGGGTGGCCCTCAAAAGGGTGTTGGAGCCAAACCTGATGATTTACTGTCTGTATATCCATTTTATCATTTCTGCGTTGCGCCGGCATAGAGGACAGCTCATCCCTGGATGCAGGCAGGGTTGTGCTGGTACTGCGGCGCACAGCAGTTTCAGTAGGCAGTCTGAACATATACATATACAAAGATGACCGCATGGAAAAAGGGCGTACATAGCTTCTTACCCCATCTTACATACACTGTATTCCATCTTGTCGTGTAATCTTCTTATTCTAACCGTCAAACACGTCACATGATCCTGGGATCTTGTGATTTGGGCTGCATATTCCACAATGGTATTGGATGAGGCGCGCAGCTTGAAGAAATTCTTTTTCCGCTGCTGCTTCCTCTGTTGCTTCGTCAACATCGGGTTGTAGTACACCCGCGGGGCTGCCCACCGCCACCGCCACCACGTCCACTATTCCCGTTGTGGCTGATATCTGGTCGGTCCGCATGTTATGTGGCGTAATCACACAGGACGTTACGACTTTTGTCTATTTAAATGATTTTTTTCAAACTCAGCGTAGCAAATAACATTGATCCTTCTCGGTAGAGGTATCCCGAAGTGAAGTTCCAAGTCTAAGTTGCATGCCTTTCTTGACGAGACTCGGCTGATGGTCGTTGTCCAAGGTGGGTCTGAGATCGAAACAGAACAATGTGTATTCTTTACTGAAATCTTCTCGACTAATCATATTTCCATTGAACTGGTTGATTTGACCGTTGGCTGTAAAGAGGTTCAGATAGCTCTGGATGTAATTGTTCCAGGCGAACTCGGGTTGCAGGGTCGTTGGCCGTCCACATGCAAGGCGACAAAATTGGTGTTGAAAGATTTTCGGTTGAACGGATTCATCGTGATTTCAGATTACAGGAACTTATAAAACAGGGCTATATCATCAAGCGCCTCCACTCGAAGTTTCTCAAATTTGACGATACATATCGCATGCTAAGAATAAAAATACGAGCGTAGCGTGCAAGATCTATGGCGGCACGTTTCGTAACTTGTGTCTCATTCCGCTTAACCCGGGGCTAGGGGCCGTATGAACCCATGTATTTCAAGATCCTCATAGTGTTCATATGAACAGTCACAATCAAAGCGTGACTGAGATACTCAAGCTACCTCCGAGAATCCACTATATTTTCGGAATGAATGTGAGGTGCCGAGGGATGCTTTCCTGTAGAGTCATATGGTTGCTTTTAAGACACCAGACGTCGTCAATTTTTTCCACTCTTGCATATAGGGCCAATTCCCAACGAAAATCATATGGATTAAGAATACTAAACAACAATACGGATTTGATATTTTTGGAACATCATGATGTCTTGCTGGCATCATTGAAAACTGCTGACCGCTTCTCTCTTGTTGGAAACTAGCCTAGTTTTATGCTATTATATGAATTAGGTCTTCGGATTATGGACGCGGAAATTCTTTAGTGGACGACGGCTGAATATTGAATGACGGACTAGACGCTTGTATTCGTCATTATAACTGACGTTCTCTACACAGGCAATGGTCAGGCGCTTACGAAGATCTTCTACGAAAAAAATTTCTTGATGGGCGATCATATTACCTTTAGGGACGAAAAACACTCTGGTTTGTACTCGCCGGATGGGGTATTGAGCTGGGGTTTTTTTCTCCAAGGCTTTGATGTGACCCAAATGTACACCCGGGCTCGGTTTCACTTTGCACAGAAACAGACAGGCTTCTTGGGTGACAATGCTATACACGGTGTCGTCATTCGGGACCATTAAGGCAAACTCAGGCGTCGTTTACACCAGTCGTATTTTGACGGGTACCCCTTTCAAGAGGTAGCTGTCCTGCATGAATATGTCAGCATGCAGACATATGTCATCGTATCAACCGAGTGACTCTGGGCCGTGAATGCCAGTCAATGTCAATTGGCTGGGGTATCTCGCTAGAACACTGGCACCGGTGCTGTCAAATATGACTAGTGTCACGCCCGTACGGTAACAGTTTTTCTATGTAGGCCTGGTACGGGTACGTGTTCGTCGATGCACTCACGAGTTTATCACTGAGCGCTATATCCACTTGCTGGAACAGAGAATGGAGCCAGAGATTGACCGTAGCCACCGGCGCATCTGCTTGGAGGGCCGATCCATTTTTATTGGTGATTGTAGCGTTCACATACAGGTACGTGTGCGCTAAATCCAGATACGTCGTATCAGCGTTGGTGATGGTGAATTCAATGGGGCCTGTGGCTGTGATGCTGAAGAGAACATCTACCCATTGTCCCTCCTCGGCACTGGTCTGGGTGGGTGGTACGGTCCAAAAAATTTAAAAAATCATTGTTGGTAGAAGGGCACGGCTCGGCGTGGATGAAATACATGTTTTACGCAAAGATACCTCGCTTCTTAGATGTACATTGTCGCTTGTTCAGCTGTCGACTAGTGTGTCGACTCGAAACCACAGGTCATTTATGCTTTCGTTGCATGACGCGTTGGGCTTTGGCGATCAACCCGCGTCCGGATTCTTTAGCTCGGCGTTTGACGGGTTGTCGGATCGGTACACCACTGAATGCATCCCCCATGACTTGTAGAGCTTGTTGTCCCAGTGCTTTGACGCCACGCGTCACCATCGGAAGAAAAGTTTTGACGATGCTGCCAAGCACATTGCCAATCCCATGCCCGCGTTGAATTCGCGCTCCACTAAACACGGGTAGACTACCCCCGGCTTGCTTGCTTGCTCGTGTAATGTAACTTAAACGGAACGTATTGCATTGGTAAGGCACCACTTTCCCACGCTCGAATGCAATCGATTGACCGGAATCGTCTTTCATATCGATGATGGCGAAGCTAATATCGGTCTGGCCGACCGGTAGATAAACGATATGGTTGAACCTTTGTGTGACTCGATCGCCGGACAGACGCGTAGTAGAGGTACGTTGCTGTTTCCGACAATCTGTGCAGCGACCACGTATCCCGTACAGGCCACACAACCCTTCTCGCATGTCCATTGTGCTGTAGGTGGACTCGGCTGTGAAGCATTCGTCGGCAGAACCCGTGTACACATTATCACGCAGTCCTAAAAGTTGTTTTAAAACGTTGCTGAATTCTATACCCACGTTGACCGTCAGCCTCCACTGAAACTTTTGATTGTATTAGTTAAACGACAGAAAAACGGAATCTTTGGACGGAAGGGGTTCTGTCTTGTTACCATCTTACCATCAATGAGATCGCACAACGCCTTGATGAACAGTTTGGGGGTGTGGTACTGGCCTTTAGGGAGTACAAAGAGATACGTCTTGCTGGCGTGCGTTATCAGATACCACACCGTGTCCTTTTTCACGTTGAACCACGTGTACAGGTACTGCATATCCACCAGGCCACATTCCCAACACCCAGGGAGATGAAAGGTTTGCGGTAACCGTGTTTCGTTGTGAGTACAGCTATTGCTCGGTGACGCATCCGCCGAGTTATTACTGGGTAGTGTGAGGAAAACATGACAACTGAGCTTTCCTGCTGTCGCTTCCAGATATCCCAGGCCTTGGGGGCTTGCTTCCGGCGTCGAGGTCGTCGCGCTGAATTGCTGCGTGTCACGGCTCTCGAGCGGTGGGGCGTCTTGACCGGGGATGGTGTTTTAAAGGGTGTGAAGGGTTTTCATAAAGAGCGTATCCGTTGTGGTATTTTGGGTGGTGTATTCGGTTCCCAGTCGGCTGTCCAGGTCCGTGTGGGTCGAGTCTGTCGTTGTGACTTGCGGTATGCGTGTACCGGAGATTGCTGTTGTATGTCCCGGCAATTCCTGTGGTACATGCATGTCTTTAAAGCCTCGGACAAATACCTCTCATCCTTGAGGATCCGTGTGTGACCTGCGTTGATGCATCAATTCATTCACCGAATCAAGCATGTGAGTAGCAGGGACCACCTGGTTCTGTAGCTCGCCTTTATCATTTCAGGTCATGCTATGATTGTCTTTCACCAGCTATAATACCAGGCCAGCTTGTTTCTTGAATGACGCGGGTACACTTTTTGAGACTTTTTTGATGGTAATGCTGGGTTCATCTGTTGGAGTGCTGCTGAGGTCGCCGGTTAACTCACTGTCGCTTAACCCCGTCCTTGTAAGTTCTAACGCATCTCTTCATCGAGTGTGTACAACGTATTATGGTAGAGTGTACGGGGTATGGTGATTGGAGGCTTTGAGGGAGACGTGGTTCGATGAGTACCTTTTATTTCATATGGTTTACTGTCGGCCTTAGGGTCCACCGAGTACAGGGCCCAAAAAGGAAGCAGCCAACGGGGCTAAGAACGCACCGAATTTCTGCAAAACCTTTTTCTTCTGGTGTTAGTATAACAGACTTTTTTCTGACCGGGGTTCGGAGACCTGTCTTTTCCTTGACCAACTTGGTCTTCTGTGAGGGGGTCGTGTGTGTGGGTATGTGTGTGTGTTTTTTCACGGGGCGATTTTAGACCCGTACCCGTAGGGTCTAACGGTCCTGCCTGACAGTGAGGAAAAACTTGAGCTCATGTGGTACGGTTGCCAGGGTGACCGGTTGTTTATTTAACTGTGTTAGGCTTTGAGAGAAAGAGCAGAAGAAAAAGAGTCCTGAAGTTATTCAGCTACTGCAGACAGTTTGGTCAACTATTTTGGTTAGATTTTGTACCACCTGGTCTATATTAGTGAAGTTAAATATTTTCTGTATGTTCAGATGTCATTTACACAGAGTTTTTCTGTTTCAGAGCATGAAATACAAAATGGATACCACTCCGTGGAAGGATGTCATAAATCGTTGGTTGATAAAAAACTTTATTCAGTACACTTTATATATGCAGAAGAAAATAGTTTAAGGCATACTTATCATATGTTTGCCATGTTGATAAAAAAATTCTAATTCTTACAAAAATTGTATTCAAGGTATGAAACTCGGGGACAAACATCCCCTCCACCAGACCCTCTATACCATTTACATCAGTGCAGACAAATGCATTACAAGCGTCTAGTCCGTCATTCATAATCCAGCCGTCGTCCATTAGAGAATATCCGCGTCCATAATCCAAAGACCTATTCCATTTTCCACATAACAGTATTAGCACCAAATTCAAAAAGACAATCATAGTATACATAAACATAGGCTTGTTTCCTGCAAGAGAGAAGCGGTCAACAGTTTTCAATGATGCCGGCAAGACATCATGATGTTCCAGAAATATCAAATCCGTATCGCTGATCTAGGTCAACGGCTTGGTTCACTTGGCTGGATAGGGTCAATTGATAGGGTCAAACTCCACGTCATCATGAACTGATCTACATGTAGCAGTCTGACAATATAATTGTAATTCTACCAATGTCAGAATTTGTAACCTGCCAAACTGGGGGTATACTGACAGGAGGAAGTACATGTATATAATATGATGCCATTAGAGGATGCATCCCAGCATAGCTTCAGTGCATCTAACCATGAGGATTTTACATTGTATCTCAATAAATACTGGGGTTTTTTTTATCATTTACTGCTGAAGGATATGCTTTCTATAATCTGAAAAAAGTAAAATGCAGAGAAGACATTATTTATCCTTTCATTAAGTTGGTTTCATAATAAATATCTGTCCCATCTGGCACAACTTATTTTATATGTATAATTACACTAATTCACTAGAGATCATTGTTGAGAGAAATGCGTGAGACTACAAATTGTGTGGTTCTTGGTATGAGCTTTAGAATAGGTTAACCGGAAGACTATGCTGTGAAGTCATGTGGCTCTGTCAGTATGTCGGCACCTCTTCCCACTTCCCTTATATGTGTTGTAATTCGCCATGGAACTGTACATCAAAGAGTTAGGGGAATTATTCCAACAGCTTATTTTAGATTTAAATAGCCCCGTATCAGTTTTTGTTTTACCTCACGCTGCGATAAGCCATTGGTTGAATTTCGTTGAAAAGTTCTGACCCGCATGCGCACTCGCCACGCAGGTTTGGGGTGGACGTTTTGGAGACTACTTGAGCCATCCCTGGTCCGAATGGTTCGTGTGGGGTATCATATTGAAGCTGTTCAGGGGTAGAGTCCGACTGGGGTGGTTTTTAACAAAAGTTCTGTCATTCGGCGCAGTCGTGGAGTATTAGAAAAATCATGTTTGGGTTATGAGTATTGGAGTAGGTGTGGATCATCTGTGGTCCAAATGGGCTATGTGGGGTGTCGTCTTGAAGCTCTTACTATGCTTATTGCGTCAGTTTGGAGTTTCAGCTGAGGGTCCTTGTCTATTTGACACAATCTAGCAATGTTTATTTCTATCCATCAATGAAGTTCTGTTCAGACCAAGGCAGCTCAGACATAAACCATTCCATGTATGTTTCCTTTAGTGTCATATACTAAATAAAACCATTGATGGGTAGAAATAAACACAGCTACAATGTGTCCAATAGACAATTACCCTCAGCTTAAAGCCAAAGCTGATACAATACGCGTAGTAGCGGGTAGAGTCAGAGTGGGGGTGATACTTTGCCAACATGAAATATCTTCACCCCATCTACTGAATACAGAAAATTTGAGAGAATAAAACTCCAAACGCAAGTTAAACAAATATTAAAGATTCCATATGTGTGTATTCAACAAATGTATGAGACTGGGTACAGCGATCCACTTCCGGTTGCACTTGCGTAGCCCTACTCCCATCCCAACACTACCAAAGGGCGAACAGCTGGGTCCCGTCCCGTTGAGTGAAATCCCCAATCGTGTTCACATGGAAGCGTAGTTTAGTGTCCGTTGACTTTTGAAATTGCGTATGACCTTTGTGACGGTCCGGTCACGTCACCGGAAGTGATATTTAACACTGTTCACCGTGTTTACCGGTATTATGCGCATGCGCTGTCAAAGGTCGCTTCCGGGCGCGTGACCAGAACACGAAGAGATGCCATAAAAGTCATAAGCAAATTTAAAAGGTCAATTGACACTTAACTAGGCTTTCTCTACTACTACGATGGCAAATATTTAAAATAAGTCCGTACACCTGTTTAAAGTGATTTTCTCAATAAAAGATACCTGGAGGCGTTATGTGTTTCTGTTATTCAGAACATAAATGGACCATTGTGATTTAATTCGAATGGTGATCACCATAAATGTATACGTAGGCCTACGGTACTCTAAAATGAGGGTTGGCCAAGTTCCCCCCACATACCGGTACTGGTTAAAATTGGTCCTACAAATATCTGCATCGAGACTCGAAAGGAGTGAGAAACAACAATTTATTTTCTTGGTAAGTCTAGAATAAAACATCGGATCTTATTTATTTTTTAACGAGTAAACCTTATTGAACAAAGCAGATTGGAAAATTTAATAAACGTCCTGGGATCAGCCAACTTCACCCCGGTTAAAGAAAAAAGTTTACGACAAGTCTAGAAATTTACCGAATGAAATCAGACATAAGATACACAGACAAACATACGGAGGTTGCATTACATAGGCTACCATAGCAAACGCATATGAGCCAAAAATGATCGCCCAATATATTGCATATTAGGTGGTTCGTCATAACCTGGGATACACCAAGAATAAATCTTATCCTGATCGCATATGGCTTTTACCGTCGGGACCCTCACGTGGTTCGAAATGATTTGATTGGTTCGTTTTTCGTCCTTGACGTCGCGGCCATTCACGGAGGGAAAACCACGTGTGTTGATGCCTGGCAGTAAATTTTAATCGTTGTCGGTGCCGCATTTATGATATTTCAGTTGTGAAATTTGATTTAAACATGAATGAACTATGACACAACAGCAGTCGAAGCGGTGAAACTAACTAGCTATCACTGACACTGTGACAAGGCCACACATTTCAAATGTCAACAACCGCGGCATCGGCCATTCTGCCTTTCGCAACTCGCACGTTGGTCCCGGATCTCGTGCGGTAGTGTGACTTGTTGGCGGTGCACTTTTCAAGATTATGCAGTTTTCGGGGAGAAATGTGTTATAATTTGAATAGAAGCTTTCGTCTCGCATACTAAGAACAGATTATGTGTCGTTCACCAGAATTTGCGAATTTAGTTGCAAACGCGACCTCGGAAAGATTTGTGATGTGCGAGGACAAATATTTAGCTGACAATGACTGTTCAGTTTATGTTATTGGAGAGGCCCAGTTAGGGGCTCCCCAACTTCGCGCACCAATTACCAACAGAAGCAACCCAAGGGGGAAATGCCCGCTGAGAATATTATTGACGGTTTGTCTTGGGCTTCTTTGTACATTTTGTAAGTATTTATAAAACAAGGTGGAAATGTAGCACCAACTGGAATCTACATGCCTGTTCTATCTCCCAACAGACATGCAGTGTTATTCCAAAATACATCGAGCAACTGCTTGAACTCTGCATGAATGATACCGTCCTATCTCGTTCCTTTTCTCTCATCGATTGTCGGATAACCTGGAAGTAATAACAGGATTATTTGCCTGATGGGAATAAGGGTCAAAGTTTTGTGGTGAAATCCAGAAGGTTGGAGATAAATTAGGTGAAATAGACATTAATGATCCTTCATTGATGGCTTCATTGATTAGGTTTGAGTTGCAGTCATGCGATCGTTTTCGAGGCATTTGATCACATTTTAGCTAAAAAGCACCCCCCCCCCCTCCCCCTATGTCATAACCTGGAGGAGTATGATGTGACACTCATTAAAATCATTTATTCAAGGTTTAGGAGTGTGAATCACATCACTCCTATTTTGAAACACAAAAGACTGCATTTGGCGCTATTGAGAATGTTGATGCGATGAGGACGGAGGGGGGGGGGGATATTTGGCTTAATGTCACACTCAAGATTTTTCACTCATATGGTGACAGTCAGTTTGGTTGGGGAAGGGAGCCGGAGAGAACCAACGCCCGGTGGCAAGTAACTAACAAACTTCCACACATGTATGGACCAACTGGGCTCGAACCCGGGCCGGTTCAGCGGTTGAGGCTAGCGGTCACCAGCGAAGCACCTTAGAACACTCGGTGTTCATGATGCAGTTGAAGATGTTGATGTATCAGTGTCATTATTTGGTGATGTTCATGCCTCGTGTCGACTCGAGGATGGTCACTTGTCCTGAGTTGAGGATGTTCAGCTACAAAATGTGTCTGTTGCCAGGATATCTTGAGAGGGGTCATTTCCCATCATCAGTGCTTACTTATTGGAGAGCCCAGTACTCTGCTGTCCACCGTAGGAAAATAACATGTATACGGTTGGGCACTGAGAGGG
Source organism: Hanleya hanleyi (assembly GCA_036873755.1). Taxonomy (NCBI): domain Eukaryota; kingdom Metazoa; phylum Mollusca; class Polyplacophora; order Lepidopleurida; family Hanleyidae; genus Hanleya; species Hanleya hanleyi. Next base: position 41,525 of record JAVTVY010026264.1, on the reverse strand, counting down.
GTCACTTGTACCCAATGACCCCCCTAGAGACACCCTTGAGGATGTGATGACAGCAAGTTGATGTGTTGAGGCTGTTCATGGGGCTGAGTTGAAGCTGTTCATGGGCAGGAGTTGAGAATGTTCATGGGGATGAGTTGAGAATGTTCATGGGGATGAGTTGAGGCTGTTCATGGGGATGAGTTGAGGCTGTTCATGGGGATGAGTTGCTGTTCATCGGCATGAGTTGACTATGTTCATGGGGATGAGATGAGGCTGTTCATGGGGATGAGTTGAGGATGTTCATGGGGATGAGTTGAGGATGTTCATGGGGATGAGTTGAGGATGTTCATGGGGATGAGTTGAGGATGTTCATGGGGATGAGTTGAGGCTGTTCATGGGGATGAGTTGAGGCTGTTCATGGGGATGAGTTGAGGCTGTTCATGGGGATGAGTTGAGGCTGTTCATGGGGATGAGTTGAGGATGCTCCTGGGGATGAGTTGAGAATGTTCATGGGGATGAGTTGAGGCTGTTCATGGGGATGAGTTGAGGATGTTCATAGGGATGAGTTGAGGCTGTTCATGGGGATGAGTTGAGGCTGTTCATGAGGATGAGTTGAGTATGTTCATGGGGATGAGATGGGGATGTCAGATGAGGATGTTCATGGGGATGAGTTGAGGATGTTCATGGGGATGACAGGGATTCATAGAAGTCCAAATTTTACGAACCGAAATCTGGAAAATTGAGTTTTTTTACAGTCAAATTGAGTTAAAATAAAATTTATCAGCATTTTTTCTCCCTAAAGTTGAGTATATAAATTGTTTACAAACCAGGGTCATTTTCCCCCCCACAATTATAGGAGTCTTGATGATGAATGATATTGTTTTGATAGAATATTGTTAACAAAGAAAAATAAGGAGAGAAAAAAACGACACATCAAAAACGCTTGCAAGAGGAACCGGCTATGTCGCCGCAGGAAGAGTTCACTCCCTTGTCATGTGCTCAAAACGCACGCTGTACGTTCGTGTCAACTTTTGTTTGATCAGACAAAAGTGAAAATGATACAGTATTACTGTTTTCTCAAGACAGACCACACAGAATACACAAAGAAATACTTGCGATTGGCATACCTCGGATGAACCCGTCTTGGATGAATATATCCCGTTAACAGACTAAGTCGTCAGAGGTAAATTCAGAGCAGCTGACGGAGTTTACATTTGATGTTGTTGTTGTTGCCGACAGATTCACATTTGTTACCGCGACCATGGTGTACATTTGAGCTCATTTGAGTTTTACCAAATTTCCCGACAACCGGGTGTTGAAATTTCAAATTTACGAAGCTTGAAAATTCAGTTTCCAACACACAAATTGAGTATAAATATTTTTGTGAAAAATATTGATTTTTTGCTCAAAACAATTGAGTTTTGAACTGAAAAATTGAGTTTTTAAACTCAATCTACGAACCGAAATTCGGTACATAGAACTGACGTGAATGAATCCCTGGAGGAGTTGAGGATGCTCCCTCATGGGGATGAGTTGAGGATGCTCATGGGGATGAGTTGAGGCTGTTCATGGGGATGAGTTGAGGCTGTTCATGGGGATGAGTTGAGGCTGTTCATGGGGATGAGTTGAGGCTGTTCATCGGCATGAGTTGATGTTGTTCATGGAGATGAGTTGATGTTCATGGGGATGAGTTGGGGGTGTTCATGTGTAGCATGTTCGGATGAGTTGAGGATGTTCATGAAGCATGAGCTTACCTATTGTATCACTTTATGACATCTGGGCATTCTGTGTTCTGTTCAGACCAACAAAAATCAGTTTGAGGACTTTGTGGGTAATCCAGGGTCTCCTAACATGCAATTCCACTCAAGGACCTTAATTTAGCCCAAATTAGAGGGCTGGAAAGGGTGCCCAAATTAGAAAACTGTGTCACAAGATCCGACATGCTTGTGGCGATGTCCACTACAATAACATTAATACCATGGAAATTGTTCAAATTAAAGTCGCAGAACAAGTAACAGGGTATAATTATAAATCCTATAATTTGGAAAATTATCTTTAATATGATGTAAAGTACCACAGTTAAGCTTTAAGGCTCGGACAAACTGCGAGGCGGGATGTAGCACTCTTACATATAGATGATCTTGGTCTCAGGGCAAGCTTCTCTTTTCCACATGTACAAGTTTGGATTCACACCTCCAGGGCATGGAGAAGATACCTATGTATGTAGCTCCCAGATAACCCTGGCAAATCTGATCCTCGGTCCCAGTAATGAAATTAAAGAGTCAACCAGGTGTAACGTCATGGTCTAAGATGTGTTCAGAGATGAGAATTGACAAGCCTGACATGACAAGAGTACATCACCTATACATGCACATGTATAACTTGTCTTTCAAGTCATAGACATAATATCCTGCAACATTAGTCAGAAAACACATGTGATCTAGGTACATAAATGGGTATTATTCATATTGTTCGATAGAACTGCTGTAGGACATGTTGTGAAATAGGGTAACACTACTCACTCAAACAGTAGCCTGTAGAGGAGCTAGATGACATGTACTGAAAATGACCTCTGTCATATGCCGGGGCTCACATGGGTACAATTTACCATTTATAACTTCATGTCCTTGCAGAGTGAACTGAAATCCTATCCTATCCATGCTTGGTGCATAAGCCCTTGGTTTATAATATAGACAAAGTACCTGGAAGATGTGTATAACACTGATTAAGACTGTCTAACTTTAAGTTTAACCATCAGCCTCTTAACTATACAGGGTTCATTCTGTCCAATTTATGGCTCGGATAAGAACCATGAAGTCACCTTGTTAAGGTGGCTCCCTGGTTTCGGTGCAAAGTCATGTCATTTTTCTCATATTTGTTGTATAGCTCGGGAAGTTCATCCTGTATCAGAAAATGATATTAAAATTGGGGCATAGCGTATTACTTTTTTCTAATTTTCAGCTTGTGTACCGTGTACCTGTGGCAAATTGGTACAATGTAAATACTATGTAAAACACTCAATACTTGAGACATAATTGTTTTCAGAATATTCAAAAGTCATGTCAATTTCCGCATTTTTTAAATATATATTCCTCAAAACATGTAGTTTTTGAATAACTCAAATTTAAGGTAGGTCGCCATCCAAAAAAGGGCATGAATAGGGCTCTGAATCTACCTAATCCCACACTTTTTCCCGCCATTTTGCATGAAGTTCCAACAATGCAACGTCATGACGTCGACAAATGTCACGCCAAGAAAGAGTTTGCCATTCGACGTCATGACGTCACAAGAGGAAATGTGTCAATTGTTCACTAAAACGAGTCACTGGAACGTAAACGCTGCCTGTCAACGTATCTCATTCTAGCCATTCACTCGCAAGAGTACGATTACAAGGGAGGTAATTGTGATGTGCAAAGAGCTGCGCAGAACACTCATTCTTGTAACCAGGGAAGCCACCTTAAGCAGTGCTTGCTGAGGCGAATGTTTTTTTTGTTTTTTTTTTTGTATACCTGTGCCACTTCACTAGCTGCCTTCAGGTTTTTTTAGCAACTTTTTCTTTATCGAACTCAATTTGTGAAATTAAATAAACTCAATTTTTGCAAAACAAATACAAAAACTCAATTTCTCAAGATTTTAATTTGTTGAATGAACAAAAAACTCAATTTTTCATGAGTTTCATCGTTCAATGAACAAAAACTTAATTCTCATTCATTTTCATAGTAAACAAAGAAAACATACACGTGTATACGTATATATTTTTTTTTCATTGTAAAAACTTCAGAAATGGTTGCTCATGCACAGGCCTGCAAGTGGCTCCTATACAATGTATTTCCTATATTTTCCTATATTTTAGAGTCATTCCTATTTTTCCTACATTTTACTCAAAACCTCCTATATTTCCTTTTTTGACTTTTTCTCATGAAAACTTTCACCAGTCCTCTGAAATGAATGAAAATGGCATGGGAAAATATATTTCAGAATTATTACTTTTGACTCGCTTTGTTCGCCAAATATGAAAATATTTAAATCTCTCTAAATTGTTGAACCAAGCAGCAGGAGGGGTCTCTTCAATTACCACCATTATGACCGTAGTCAGTGGAAATAATTTGATTAAACACAAAAAACTACCAAGTTCAGAGTGAGTGAGTAGGATTTAACGTCGTTTTCAACATTGTTTCAGTCATATCACGACGGTGCCTACATGTGCCAGAACACGAGAGTGTCCACAGTTCCTATTATTCTGGACACTGATCAGCCCAAGTTCAGAACATACAATGTAGTAAACACTCCTTTATTTCCTATATTTTATTAAGAAAATTCCTATATTTCTCCTATATTTTGGCAAATTTCCTCCTATATTTTATCCTACATGTATATTTTCACTGTATCAGCCACTTGCAGGCCTGCATTCTGTGTGTAGTATCTTTGACAACTACTTCAAATCGTATATGGAGTGTGCTTAATCCCGGCAGTACTCCGTAGGGTGAAAAGGCCGAAAGCAAATTAACGAAATGTTTTCCTATGATTAGAGCGATCATGAATACTTGACTAAGTCTTTATGGGTCGACAGGGACAAATAGTTCAACTTAAAAAAATTCTGAATTACGACCGCTGATAGTGGTTTACAGGTCGTCCTTTCTTTACAATATTGAAAGTAAAATGTGCCGGAAAAACATCCACAAAGTTCTGAAAGTTGACTGTCAAACCATGCTTCATTGTCCCGCCTGCCACACGTGTGAAAGGCAAAACTAATGGATAAATTAAACAACTTCACTATATTATTGACAGACACGATAATACATACATGTACATATCTGGCAACATCTCCAAAGTGATGTCGAAAACCAAACCAGAATAAGCTACATGTAAACGATACCTGCACAGGCCTCAATTTAAGGTGGTAACCTATTTATTTATGAAAAATAATGGTAACCTATTTTCAGGTCCCCATAATTTTGACTAATAATATAACATTAGGTTAATAATTATGCAATAGGTTCCCACAGGTTACAGTGTAGAATTCATGGTAACCTGTTGAGAGGTTACCATCAGCACTCCTTAAATTGAGGCCTGCCTGGATTTTATTTTGGAGAATGCAAGCTCAATAAAACTTTTCCAGTGAGTATTTTAATCCGAAGAAAATTGTGCTTGCCAACACGGGCAGCTAACATGGATGTTGCATTTCTCTGTGCCACTTTTATTTGCCCCCAGCAAAAAAGCGCTAAAGTAGCACTCGCGAGTTGCAATAGCAAAAACAACAACAATTTTTCTCAATAATTTGTCACGACAATTCAATATTTTCATTTGGTACATGTACATTGTAGCTCGACTTATCCCTAAGAACTAAATATTTATACAGGGCCTGATCTAGACTTTCAGTTTGGGCACCCTTTACATGGTGCAGAGTGTGATAATTATAGTGAAATAGGCTGTGATGTGGGACTGTCAAAGCCCATGGAAGCTGTGGGAGGATAAAATGGTCGAAATACAGCCTGATAACTTAATATATGGCAATAGTACTTGCATTAGTATAGTTTTCAGCCTGTTCAGAGAGGGAATTTGCTAAAATTCATGGCACCCAAACCTGTTATAATGGGTTTGAAAATGGCCTGGATCAGGCCCTGATTTAGTCACTATAATCTTTTTCACGTGCCTTCGGCGCCTATATTCCCTCCCAACAATAAGAAATATCAATTTTTGTGGTCAAAACTCGATTTCAAAATTTTCCAAAAACTCAATTTGCAGTAACTTTTAATCGGGGTTACCCCAATGAAAAAGTGCCCAAAAAACCCCCTAGTCTTTGAATGACAGGATTACATGTATGTTGTTAGCATTACAAACTTGACATGATACATGTATAGATGATGTGTAGGTTTTCTATGTAGGTGAGGCATTTCAACTCGAGTGAGTTTGAGGTGAGCAGCAGTTTGCTTCCGGCACCTAAATCTCTCAATACAACTTCGGTGTATACTCAGGGCACGAAATTAGCATAAGTCCACTAGCCCGAGGCTATTAAAATTGCTGAAGGACAGGTAGATTTTCGCAAACATGTACACTAGTCCTAACAAGTGAAACTCTCATTCTTCCAACAGGCAAAATAAAAAATTAAATGTTGTTTCAATCAACCGAAATAAACAGTTATCACCTGTAACCTAAAATTTTATTCCGAAAGTCTTGCCTACATGTAGGTTCAGGTCATTTGTGGGAAAAGCTGATACAGAAGACAACATGGTGGTTAGCTCTGATAAATGCTGGGTCTAGATCAGGGTGTTAACCAGGATATAAAATATGCCTGTCCAAATATGACATTTTGCTAGATTTGGATGGGCTATTTCGCTGTTTTCCCTATCTCTCTTATGTTAAATTTCCAGTTTTTGCCTGTCCAAATATGAAATTGCCTGTCAGGTGGACAGGTGGACAGGTCTCTGGCTAACACTATGACTCTAGATGCAATATGCTGAAATTATTATCTTTCATGTTTATTTTTTTATTTTTTTTTTGTGTGTTTTTTGGGGTGGGGGTCTGTGATAGAAACTAGTCTGGAGGCCAAGTTAAACTTGGGCAGGACTAGTGGATTTCAAGTTGCTCTAGTCCTGTAGGATAGTGGTTTTACTCCCTTAACCCTTGTCCTGTCGACAACGTGTATACACGTTCCTCGACTGTCAAGTTCTCAGTGTCGACTCCGGATATATACGTTCCGAGAAACCATCGGACGTTTCATTGTTTTTCGAAACAATTGGGGCCACATGCGGAAAAATCAAACCAGGCACGGCTTACTCCAACTAAAACGTATTATTTCATTAATTATTTAACGTGAGTTGGGTGTTTATTACTAAAAAAGACGCTTAGTTATGTGAAGATTGTCTACAAATGTAAAACAGAGCGTCATTTATTCGGAAAAGTTTGTTGAAACGCGTGAAAACGCACCTTGTTTACAAGTTTCTGCAAAGAAATCCCGAAAGCCCCTTCACACGTTAAAGATATGAAATTGAAGGGCAACAACTCTGCTTCCATTTCCGCATAATCTTTTGTGTGTCAAGTTGTCATGGTTGTATGAATGCATCGATTTTATTGGGTGAAAATGGTCATGTGTTTCGAATCCTTCCCATTCAACCTCAATAAACCCGCGAAAATGATGATCAGCTGACGTAACCCGACTTGCTGATTGGTCAAACTGTGCCAACTGCTCATTAGCATAAAATATGCACGAGTTACGCATGCGCCCTGGCCGATTTCGACGGAGTCAGAATGGCGCTCGGTTTCGCTGAGGGAAGCCACACTTCGCGTAAACAAAAGGATTTTTACCGATTTACTTGGAATATTCAATAAATATTCAATGATCGTTATGCTACGAGTAACCAGGAATACATACTGTGACATCTATAAGAATTTAGACGAGTTATTAAGTGGAGATGAAGCAAAACAGACCGTCCATCGGTAGTACTCTGAACGTGATAGAAATCTAACGTGAGTTTTACGGTACACAATTTTTCCGAATTACGATTCCTAAATATTTCTAAAGCTGTAAAATGACAAATATGTTCTGAATGTATGTTCAGGGTTTTAAAATGATGTATCGTGCATCAAATACTATCCATTATTTCAATTTATTGATCAATTCCCATGACCAGACAGTCGCCGTTTTTTGAGCCCATTTTGAACAGTTCAACTCTGCTTGACAGCATGGCACTCACACGTCGACCAGCGTATTTGTGGCCGACAGGACTAGGGTTAAATTCAAGCCCTGATACTGTCGCTGTGGCAAGTGAAAATGGTTTTGTATCTGATGTATTTGGATTGTCTCCCTTTGTACTTCACAGTAACCTATCTCAATCTGCCAGAAAGTTATGATGATGCCCATCACACTGGGTCCAGGACAAGACATCAAAGTTCTGGAAGACATGCACATCATATACAGAAGAGGTCATCTGGGGTCATAAATTCATCATCTTTGACCCTAAGTTTCTGGGAACAGGTCTCCTCTGATATCCGCCTTTCGCAGTATTGTAACATGCCACCTCAAGTTCAGCAAGGTCAAGAAGGTATGTTCTGGTATCTTCATCAGTCAAGTGAAATACTATACATTGTTGGCCTTGGTGGGGATCGATGCCACTCGATAATAGTAGAAGCACATATATCTTGTTTGAAACAGGGGACTTTTTGGGACTGCAATATAATAAGTCCTAGCTTAGATACATGTAGCACCAGTCCAACATTTAACATGGCCGGTATAGAGTTCAGCCTCCCCCACTTTCAAATGTGCTCCGCAGCTCCACTTTCAAATTTCTACCACTTAAAGAAATTTAATAATGCAACATTTTGTAAAGCCCAACGCACAAAGCGAACTTTTTGTTGTATTACAACAAAAAACAATGTTCTGATCTGTTTTTGTCCGCTGTGTACGGGATCCAATAAATGTTGATTTTGCTAACATGTTTTGCCCTGGAACAAGTTTTTGTCATCTGTGTGTGATGACTGCGAACATTTCTCGGAACATATTCCAACCCAAGGCTGCGTCTGCTTGTGGCACTGGCAGTTTGTTTCGAGATCAAATGTTCACTGTGTGCAGGGAACAGGAACAAAACCAGGCAAAAGACGAAACAGTGCTCTGTTCCACATGTAATACAACAAAATGTTCGCTGTGTGCGTAGGCCAAAAGTGATTATACTCCGTAGCATGATTGTCATCGCGGGTTTGATCAACGAACAAAGAAAGTAGAAGTTCAGAATATTCTAAATAACTGCCAAGCTTATAAAAATTGAGTTCGATTTTATTGTAGATATAATCTGTGATACCTATCTAGCCACCACCGAAATGTCATGCTAAACAATTTGATCCTGAATCATGACACTGGCTGGATAGGTATCGAAATTGATCTTACTTTGAATAAGCAATGGCAGCTGTTTCCACTATTCTGCAATTTTGACCTTTACAGTGTTCTTTCTTTGGCTGTTGATAAAACCCCAGGCCTGTAGAATCACAGGCGGTGCTATGAAGTGTGACCATGTTCAACATACTGCAAGTACACATTTCATTTATGATGATTTTATCTTCAAAATGTTCCATTAATTTATTCTTCATGAGGGTATACATGGCTGCAGGGTGTCCTGGTTTCTAGGTACTCATGCATCTTCATGACAAGATCGTCTTTTGATGCTAGAGCACAGCAATCAAATAAGATCTATCACCTCACACAAATTTGGTGCGAGACTGGTTCTAATGTCTTGCACTCTCATGCAGTTATATATATATATATATAATCTCACACATCAAAGAGTTTGGTGAAAATAATTCCTTACATCACCGGCAATCACTCAAAATTGTGCCAGAAAGGAACAAAAAAGGGGTTAAAGAGTGTACATTTATATAAATTTTTGGGAAGTGTCAAAAGTTAAAGTTACGCTTGTTTGTGAAAAATTATATGATACGATGCCCAGAATTTCACATTTTTGACATACTGAAATCTCACTTCTTCAACGGCAAAATTTGTTAGTGTTGCAGACCATCTGGAAATCAGACCATCTGTGGATTTCCACTTTATTCCGGAACAGCTTAGACCATCTGCAGATTGCCTAAAATTCCCAGATGGTCTGCAACAGATAGGACAGACTGATCAGATCAAGTTTCAACAGCAGATTTCATATTCTAGCTGGCAATTCCTGGTGAACACATTGACCAACATTTACATCTATGTTGCTGCCATGTGCTTCACAAGCTCAATTTACACAATCATTCACCCATAACGACTATAGGCTGTCCACCAATCAAGGACTGATCACAGATGGCACATAATCTCTGTGTTCATCTCACTGAGAGAATGGAATATTGAGATGAAAATGACCATATGTACCTGTGGTTTGTTAAAGTTCATGTGTCAGGCCATGATTGGATTTTTCTTATCTACATGTACTGAAATCAATCCTGACTAACAAACCATTTGTATGTATGTAATCAACTGTTAAAGATGTAATCGGCCTCAAATCTGGGTTGAAATCGATGCCTCTCAAACTCCGCGAAAGTCACATATGTTACAACTGGTACAAAATGAGACAGATTTGATCACAAAAAAAACTAAACTTGTTTCTACCATTCACGAGAAAATAGAAGGGATTGATCTTTAAAAATAAACAGCGTGGCATGCCGTTTATTTTTCCACGGCCGTGTCAGCAAGCGTATACACGTGTGGTGCATTCTACCAACGTATGCTATGCGACATTACCAAACCGTAGGCACGAGCCATGACGTTATCCCATGGCTGCAGCTGTGCAGCCTTACGATTCGTGAGTGTCGCTACGTCACTCATAAGTGACGTCATTTTCCTCTCCGCGTACAACATACGCTCAATGGAAAACAGAAAACCCATCGAAGCGGGCAGAGTTTAAAATTTCTCTGACAAGATATTCTTGCATTCATTGTATATGGCGATCCCACCATCATCAAATATAATACATATAATGCTTTGGTAATCTTCCCTGCTGAAAAAACGCACAGGGGAGAGTTTACAAAATCCATTGATTTTGAGGCTGATTACATCTTTAAGTTGGTGATATTTTATACAAGCTATATCACCCAATCTAATTAAAATTATATCCTATCTGCTCCCCCATTTGGATATATCGCTACAGCGATATATCCAAATGGGGGAGCAGATAGAATATAATTTTAATTAGATTGCTATATCACCATTACATTTACAAATCCTGAGTAACTACATGTAGGCTTGCCGCTCCGCACATAACGACGTCGTGAGAGGTCACATGTACATACATATACCAACTGTTGTATTCTGCCCAGGTTTAAAGTGGGCGAAACCTTGGAAAAAATACTTTTTCTATGGAAGATATGCAAGATATTTTGGCGATTCTAGGTGCAGTTAAAAAAATAAAATATTGACTGTTTCCAATCTTGCCAATGTTAAAACTTTGGTTTTGGTACAAATTAAATGGAAGTTTGCAAAAAGCTGTGTAGTTGCAGGGGTTATTCTAGCCCAAAATCTTTCATCTACTCAATTTGAGAATTTCACAAAACTCAATTTTTTGGCGCGCCAATAATCAAAAAAACTCAATATTTCCATGGTTTTCATAGTTTCGGCTCAGAAACTCAATTATGCAAACATTTTCATAGGGATAACTGAAAACAAATTTCAAACCCACAGTTGAAAATTACACATCCATTATACACGTCCGCCTTCATTTCAAGCCTGCGAATAATTTTTCACTGGTGACCGACACTTTGGCAGGCATCAATAACTTAGTATCTAACATTTGGAATGTGTTGCCCTGACAAAGATAGTATCTGGCTTCGTACTCAGTACTACAAAAGGTAGCTGTTTTTTTCCAGGAATAGTTGTTTATAATTGTTAGCTAACATGAAATAAATATGACTGCATGATTAACTTTGTCGAATTTCTGTATGCAAGATGTAGTTTTTGGCTGAGTAAAAAACCATCGAAATTGCCTAGAAGAAGAAAAAACAATACGATGTTCATCAAGTATTCTGTTTGAAAATCCAATCAAATGGTACTATGCCTTTCAGTTATACTTAAAAGAGAATCAACAACCCAAGATTGTTGATTTTATGACCTTGAAAAATGGTAATAGTTCATTGAGAGGAGATCGTCAGATCAGAGATACATTTCGTTGTTGTTGTTGCAAAGCCCGGGCCACTCAATTTCCGTGTCTAATTTCTTTGCCCACGGTTTTGCAGTTCATTCGTCATTGCAGTCAAAGCATTCTTATATTTTGTACATTAATGTCTATAGTGCACAAGTTTTATTCTGTTTCGAGTGGTAGCTAGCTGTAAAATACCAGATCAACATCGTTTGAAGCAACAATTTCTGCCTGGCAAACGATCCTGTCAGAGTGAATCTTGCAGCGCATTTACTGATGATGTCAGCAATATTGCGAAGATGGTATTTGGCAATCTTCTTAACGCTATATTTCATTGGATGATAATGAACTGCCTGTCCAATGAATGAGCGCGATACTGCCCAACACTCTCCTATCAAAGGTTCTCCTATGCACCATTCGTTCAAATTGTCAGTATCACCTTTGTGCGGAGAGTCACAGTGCGCCAGTAAACAACAACAACGAAAACAGACGTCGGATCGCGAACTCGGACAAGATTCAAGGATTAAAATAAGTTTATTTAGATACAATACACAATGATATGGGCGAGGAAATATCAGTAAAACTCAATTTTTTTTCCAATATCGAAAATTAAAAGAAACTGAATTTGTCGAGGGAAAACTCAATTTACAAAAATCCTCTAAAACTCAATTTTCAAAATTTCTCATCGGGATTACCACGATGAGAAATCGGCTAGAAAAACCCCTGAGTTGCAAAAAATTGCAACATTGTCAGAATCTGTTGTGGGTATCGTCACTCGGGTGATGTGCTTGTTGGTCCAATATATATGACACCCTCTTGGAATGTACATGTATTTCATTCTTGATTCAAAGTACAAGAACAAGGTCATGGATATTTCAACAAATGTTGACTACATGTAACTTTTTTCTTAATACTTAATTCATTATGAGACTACAAATAAACTATGAAAGCACTGAGGGGCAATCAGTATCGGGTCATCAAGCAAAGAGTGGTGATCACTATCGGTCATCAAGCAATGAGTGGGGAACACTGTCGTTTATCAAGCAGTGAGTGGTGATCACTATCGGTCATCAAGCAGTGAGTGGTGATCACTATCAGTCATCCAGAAATGAGTGGTGATCACTACAGGGGTTATTCTTGACAAAAAAAATTCATCTACTCAATTTCTGAATTCAATAAAACTCAATTTTTTTCGCGCGCCTTCGGCGCGCTAAATAATGCCTAAAACTCCATTTTTCCCGATTTTCATCGAATGAAGTATCAAAACTCAATTTTTCCCAATTTTCATCGAATGAAGTGCGAAAACTCAATTCTTAGTGCCTTTTCATCTTAGAAATAGGAAGAATCGATCATTCAGTAGTTTGAGTCCGAGCTTAATGCAGGTGTCAAGCGAACCACTCCCGGGGTTTGGTGGGACTAATAATGGAATTTACACATGAATGCCTGCATAAACAATGGAATCCCACCAAGCCCCACCCCCAGAAAAGACTTACTCCAGTACGGGATGCAAAGTGTGTAAAATCCCCACAACGAGGCAATCTCTCACCCCTCTCATGTTCCGAGGTTGGGGGGATTCGTTGGCGGGCCCCTGCTTGAGTTCTGACATTCATGCAAGACAGAAGCAGTCAACAGTTTTCAATGACATTGGGAAAAGAAAAACAACAAAACACCCGCATGTACAAAATTGTAATACCCCAAAAAAAAAGAGATTGTGTACTGGCGTTTCAGAGGTATATTTCTTCCAGTGTAAATCTAAATGATGAAAAATTCTTCTGTGCTTGAAAACAGCTGATGCATACACAGGTTTGCAGTATGCATCTCAAATGTCAGTTGTATGGCCAGCATTTTGGTTGGCTTTCAGAAAAATGAAAATAGAATGCGCCCTCCATCACGGTTTTTTTCACCCCCTCTACAACATTGTGTTGTTGTTGTTGCGCAGCAATACCGAACCGACGTGTTGTGAAAATCAAAGTTCTTGTCTCGCATTTTCGATTACATAATCTATTACAAAATCTATTCATGGAGACACTTTACATTTCTTGACATTTGGCAGCTCTACATATATCATCCCGCCTACTTTCACTTTCAGCGACATGCAAATGCCTGCGTCTGACTCTCCCCATTTACTGGAGTTTATTATTGATCATCGACGAGGAGTCAACTGTATGAATGTCTCCATGCATAGATCTTTATTCAGTTCTTTATTTTTGAGATCTGGCGTAAGCCAGAGGCTCTTTAGAATGCTGTAGGGAAATGGACAAAAGTGCAAACCGACTCACGGGATAGCCTTACGCTGCATGAAAGTAGTTCCACAGAGATGAGTTTTGGGGATCCTTAGTAGTTGAAAGGCTTTTGTATGTCTATATTTAGTCACTAATAGTCACTTGGCATATATTTGATCCCTTATCTGCATTAAATATTACTCTGTTCATTGTTTTCCCACAAAATATGAGATTAATATGCTCTAAAGTATGGCAGACTGGTATCGTCACTTTACCAAAGCTTGAACTCTGCTGAGAAAATTATACAGTTTAGCTGGTTAGATGTATATGTGAGAGATGCTCTACCATAGCTACCATTGTCTCATTATCACCTGTGCAGGCCACTGTTTGCTTTTCTCACAAGAGCAAGCTGTAACATATCTTATAATCTTTTCCTATCTTGTACTCCACCAGTCAACCTGTGGGATATCCAAAAAGTGTAATACATGCCTTGTCTTATCCTAACTTGTGACATAACCATCATCAACCTTGATGTCCAGCCCTTCTCACTCATAACACTAAATCAGTCTCTATTTACCCTTAGGTATAATCTTTCTTATTTACCCTTAGGTACATGTATGTTCTGTACAAACTGACCTTCATCCCCTGTGGGTATTTAGGCCTAGACTTCATTCCACTGGCCCCTTTTTCCATCGAATTCTCAACAGGTCAGTTTGCAGTTTCAACGCAACACCAACAATACCATGTTAAAGAAGGTATCATATTGCTTTCTTTATGCTGGTTAAATTAACATGGTGGTCATGGTGTTCATCTGAAATCCCGAACTGACGTATTGGAGGAATTATGTAAAGATATTATATTAAGATAAAGAGCAAAATTCAGCTATTTTGGTTGAGTCAAGGTTGGATGAGCACCTACTGTAGTGTCTAATTGGACGGAAATTAATTGGGTAACACATGGTTAGCGTAACGTGTGCAACCTCCCTCATTATAGGACTACCTTTCATTGTTCCCACAGATCAATTTCACATAAACTACGATAAAAGTAACTCCGAAAATGGAAGTCATTGTGATATATATTCTATATTTCGGCTTCCATTTTCGGAGTTACTTTTATCCTAGGACTGCCTTTCTTTGGTATGTTCAACTTCATTATGTCGGTACCTTTTAAGACGGGTCGTTCGCGCCATGAATCCAAATGTTTAATAAATTTAAACGTTTAACTTGCACCAACCAATCAGATGTCATGAATTGACATTTGGAAGACCTTTCCTGTCCAAAAGCAAACGTTTGCTGTTGTAACGTCCAATACTTGAGACGTTTCCTGTCCAAAGGCAAACGTTTCCAGTAGTATATATTCGAGACTTTTAAACGTTTCCGGTTTAAGGGAAATCGTTACCAGTTGTGATCGTCCAGTCAGATTTTTTTATTGCTGCCGCATATGTTCAAACCTCAACATCAACACTTGTCCACTGGCAAAACGTTTCCGCTATGTAGTCTGTTTGAACCAATCAAAATAACCCTTACAAATATTCGTGCATATTGTATTCCTCATGCCCACCGTGCATCATGTCCTGTGCAAATTGTCCCGGTGCCAAAGATATTCTCCAAAACCTTATTTGTAAGAACGGTTTTCATTGGTTAAAATACACCACATACCCGAAACGTTTCCCAGTGGAGATTTGCACGTGTTGGTGTAGATGTTGGAATACACGTGGCCCAAATAAAAAATCTGATTGGACGATCACAACCGGAAACGTTATCCTTTTAACCGGAAACCTTTAAAAGACCGAATTTTTCTTTTGACAGTAAACGTCTGAAGTCGCGAATTTACAACTGGAAACATTTGCTTTTTAACAGGAAAATGTCAGTTCATAACATGTTGGTTCAAGTTTAAACGTTTAAACTTTTTAAAGCTTTACAATTTTTAAACGTTTAAGAAGTTAAAACGTTTAAAGGATGCGTTTATGACGCGAACGGCCCTTCATATACCTTGTCACAGGATGTAACTTGTGATCGCGTTTTAGCCACATACATTCGTGCCTGGTGCCACCTGTGCCTAACTTGAAATTAAATATATAATTGTGCGTTTATTTCATTACAAACTTATCCCCCAATAACCCAGCTACCAGATCTCATTAAAGCCCATAGGCTCTAGTTCTAAGTTCAGTTTTTCAGCATTTTAAATCCCAATCCTTGACATTTCACCTGTACATTCACATCAACTCTGGAACGATATGTTCGCAACCGCATGCACCTCCATCAGTCTCAGACGAGTTCTTCTGTCTGTGGTATTCATGGCGGGAACTGTCGTCGATAAGGTAAACACCACATGACCACACCACATCCTTGTACTTGGAGTCGGAAATCGCCAACCCCAGTTTCCCCTCATAAAGAAATACAGGCGAGGGTTCCCAACATACACCGCATGCAAAGTGGAACAAAACGTATGCTGTGCGTATAACAACAACAACGCACACATCGCTCTTCCGCCACGTGAGTGCAGTCTTTTCTTTCTTCTCGCGAGCTGTATTATCTTTGCATTTCGTTACAGAAACTCAATTTTATTGAAGGAAACTCAATGTCCGAAAAATGAAATACTCAATTTTTTCATGGAAAACACAATTTCCAAAAAAAAGTCAAAACTCAATTCTTATTTGTTTTTCATCGGGGTTACCCCGATGAAAAACTGTCAAGAAAAACCCCTGCACTATCAGTCATCCAGAAATGAGTGGTGATCACTATCAGTCATCCAGAAATGAGTGGTGATCACTATCAGTCATCCAGAAATGAGTGGTGATCATTATCAGTCATCAAGCAATGAGTGGTGATCACTATCCGTCATCCAGAAATGAGTGGTGATCTCTATCGGTCATCAAGCAATGAGTGGTAATCACTATCGGTCATCCAGAAATGAGTGGTGATCACTATCGGTCATCAAGCAATGAGTGGTGATCTCTATCGGTCATCAAGCAATGAGTGGTGATCACTATCGGTCATCAAGCAGTGAGTGGTGATCACTATCAGTCATCAAGCAATGAGTGGTAATCACTATCGGTCATCAAGCAATGAGTGGTGATCACTATCGGTCATCAAGCAATGAGTGGTGATCACTATCGGTCATCAAGCAATGAGTGGTGATCACTATCGGTCATCAAGCAATGAGTGGTGATCTCTATCGGTCATCCAGAAATGAGTGGTGATCTCTATCGGTCATCAAACAATGAGTGGTGATCACTATCGGTCATCAAGCCATGAGTGGTGATCACTATCGGTCATCAAGCAATGAGTGGGATCAGATCACAATGAGTGGGTTATCAAGCAATGAGTGGTGATCTCTATCGGTCATCAAGCAATGAGTGGTGATCATTATCGGTCATCCAGAATGAGTGGTGATCATTATCAGTCATCAAGCAATGAGTGGGGATCACTGTCGGTTATCAAGCAATGAGTGGTGATCTCTATCGGTCATCAAGCAATGAGTGGTGATCATTATCGGTCATCCAGAAATGAGTGGTGATCATTATCAGTCATCAAGCAATGAGTGGGGATCACTGTCGGTTATCAAGCAATGAGTGGTGATCTCTATCGGTCATCAAGCAATGAGTGGTGATCATTATCGGTCATCCAGAAATGAGTGGTGATCATTATCAGTCATCAAGCAATGAGTGGGGATCACTGTCGGTTATCAAGCAATGAGTGGTGATCTCTATCGGTCATCAAGCAATGAGTGGTGATCATTATCGGTCATCCAGAAATGAGTGGTGATCATTATCAGTCATCAAGCAATGAGTGGGGATCACTGTCGGTTATCAAGCAATGAGTGGTGATCTCTATCGGTCATCAAGCAATGAGTGGTGATCATTATCGGTCATCCAGAAATGAGTGGTGATCATTATCAGTCATCAAGCAATGAGTGGGGATCACTGTCGGTTATCAAGCAATGAGTGGTGATCACTATCAGTCATCAAGCAATGAGTGGTGATCACTATCAGTCATCTTGCAGTGAGTAGTGATCATTATCAGTCATCAAGCAATGAGTGGTGATCACTATCAGTCATCAAGCAATGAGTGGTGATCGCTATTGCTCATCGAGCAATGACTAATGATCACTATCCGTCATTAAGCAATGACTGGTGGTTACTAGTTATCGATCATCAAGCATTGAGTGGTGATCACTATCGGTCATCGAGCAATGAGTGGTGATCACTATTGGTCATCAATCAGTGAGTGGCGATCATCGGTCATCAAGGAGTAAGTGGTGATTAGTATCAGTCCCCTACCCATGGGGTTCTCGAGTGTTAAAAGGAATACATGTAGGACCCTACCCTTGGGGTTCCCGGGTGTGAAATGAAATAGCATCCAACATCGTGATATGACTGAAATACAGTTGAACGCTACTACATTAAATCATACTCACTCGCTTAGTATCAGTCATCAGGCAATGACTGAAGCTATCGGTCATGATTGTGATCATTATCAGTCCACAAGCAATGGTCATGCATCACTATTGGTCATCAAAAAATGAGTGGCAATCACTATCGGTAATCACTATACCGTACTGTGGGTATATTGTGCAGGGGTATATTGAAGCCAGTTTTGGCTCTTGTTGTTTTCTTATCTGAGATTCATGTATGGTGAAACGGGGCTTTGAAGTGATGATGATTGTTTATACGGAGCATGGTCCAGGGTTTGAAATAGCCACCAAACATCAGACATGTCTCCTTAAAAATTGTCTGATCAGAAGTGCTCATCCTGTCCATGTTATAACATTGTCTGACCAAATTCTGAAAAATGACTCAACTTTGAATGTTCTTCCCCCAAAACGTCGTATATCAGTATGCAGAGGTTACTATATACAATGTAATAACATGTACTTTTGCTTATTTTGCAGGAAATATTGGGTCTGAAACTTACGATCTCTTACAAGTTCATGTGGTTATAGCGCCAGGTCAAAGGTCAATAACCCAACAATCGTCAGCAATACCAAACCCTCTCTACAGATGCATGCTGGGTGATCATTTGCTAAAATATCCAGAAATTAGAGAATTCATGGAAGCTGCCATTGGATACAAAGAAAACCAACACAACAAAGGCGCATTCAAAACTTTCGATATTTTCCCATCTAGAGCGATTTGCGGGACTGAGCATCTACTGCCTGATGGAATTCATCAGCATATTTTATTGGGAAAGAACCTGAATAAGGCTTACAGGGAGAAGTTTGAAAGGGCTGTACTGAGGGGGGATAACTCTTTGAAGGTCGGCTTTCTCAGTCACCATGTTGAAGCTTCTTACCAGAGCGCCATGGCCTTCAGTTATGGCTTGTTAGAATCTCAACTTTTTCATGGCGTTTTCGTTCATAAGTCACATGATAACTTTTGTCAGTCCAAACTCATCAATGGAACTTGCCGCTGTCCAAAGATCGAAACGTTGAGACCACACATCGACAGGGCGAAGAGCACTGGACATTTCATGTTCAAACCTGGCCACCCTTCATCCGACCATATCGCAGACAAACTCGATATGGAAGAAATCAGATCTGCCTCCATCATTGAAATCTCACAAAACCTTTTGTTACGAGCCTGCCAAGGGATACAACTGCAGTGTCGGGGAGGAGGAGAGAATTGTCTCGACAAATCTTTGATTGGTCAGCTTTTAAGCGAAAGTGATTCGTACTGGCACAGCCTCACACAGGCCCCGATATTTGTGTCCTACTCCAAATTATACTCGTACCCATTATTGAAGAGCATGGTGAGAAAGATGGTAGAGGGTGAAGCGGAAGAGACCAGCGACATATTTGTTTATTCAGCAGACACTTACCTCCCTTCTCATATCCTGTCGTCACTCGGCTCGGTCGTGACCAAATTTCCGTCCTATGCCAGCAGGCTGGTGTTTGAGCTCTACGGCAAGGAGAACCGCTTGGGTCCAGCGAGCCGCTTCGTAAGAGTGTTGCATGATGGGATTGATGTGACCGGGCATCTCCAGATGTGTCGAAACAAGTTGGTTGATGGACTATGCAAGTTCAAGTTCTTCAAAGATTATTTAGAGCTCGATCTATTTGAGGGAAAATCTTACAAAGAAGCATGCTCCTCTTGAAAGCTTGAATGGTTTATCTATTGCATGATGGGATTGATTGTAAGATAGTACATAGAAGATACTCCAATGAATATATACATACATACACGGATATTGTTTGCGCTCCAGTAAATATACACTTAAGGAGGGCCTGATCCAGATTTTAATTTGAGCACTCATAGCATACATGTAGTAGTACGGCATAGAGTGTGGTAAGTGACAGTAAAATAGGCTGTGATGCGGGACTGTTGAAGCCCATGGAAGCTGTGGGAGTATTAAATGGTCTAAATACATCCTGACAACTCGATATTTACTTGTAGGGTGCACTCCAGGGATTCTTCCATTCGGCAAGGATTACACCATGGGTCCGTTTTTCGGCCACCAATTGTCGTAAAATCTTCAATCCAAATCACTTATATGTATATATTTTTTGAAAGAGCATGATAAAGCTATTATTTTAAGACATAGGACGGCTATGATATAGTAAAATGAATCTCCTTAAAAAATCCCCTTAAAATGTCGAAAAAATGGTCAAATTCGGCTCAATTTCCAGAAAAATCTGTAAGAGCGATTTCAATTAAACTTCGTATGTACTCGCGTTCCCAGGTCCGGTCTCAACTTAAAAAGGCAAAAAACAGTGAGAGTCCACCTGCCCGTTTTTTTGTCAGATTTTCTTCCCGTAAATGAGTCCTGATTTTTAGACACACCCAAGGGGCATAACTGAGGCAGGACAAAATTTACTCCATGATCCCGATCACCATGTCATGCATGTAGACAAAGCCAGCCATCGATCTGGGCTCAATTGCTTCACTATTGTATTGGTTTCGGCATGTTCAGAGAGGGAATATGCTAAAAAAAAAAAAAAAAATTCATGGCACCCAAACCCATTATAATGGGCTCGAAAATGGCCTGTATCGGGCCTGCTTAAGTGTAGGTCGATAAGAGTATTTGTAAAATCAGACCTATAATTCTCATCTGCCTTGTCACTGAATTCATGTTGATTGTGAACATTGCCGGCTCCTCCGTGTTTTAGTGAGAGTCTACATCTTTGTGGGTGAAAGCAGCCATGTACGTGATTGGTCAATTAAAGAAACACGGATGAGATATGGTAGCAATGTTCTCGGATCTAATCAGTGATAAGGCAGATAGGGCAAGGTTGTTTTTATTGCTCATCTGATTTTAATCTGATTGCATCAATTTTCATGAGGTGAATGTTTAAAATTGCAGGGAACACCTGGGGATGACTGAATATAGGTGGGTTTATCGAATAATTGGACCATCAACTCTAATTGGATTAATTATTAGATATCTTAATGTAGCCTTCATTGTTTGAACACCAGTACCACAGAATTCGCAGAATTAGAAATCTCAGGTTGCTATGGTTACAGATATATATACTTACAGTGTTTTGTATTTTATATGTTACATGCAGATTATTATATTTTTATATACATCAGCACCAGGGTGTGCTATGTGTGTGATAAAGTACTGGTAAACCTCGATCTGTTTTCATATCTGGTCTTGACTGCGTGAACCTATAGTACGGGTGAGGACCTGACAGATGTCAAAAATTCCCAAGATTATAGAAATATTATCCTTGAGAGAATCTCCTATTATTTATATGATATATACAATACTCCCCATACATGTACATGTAGTCTGGTATAATAGGTGAGACAGTAACACGCATCAAACAGTGTACATGTAGGTAGCAATTTGAATACACAGGATGTACATGTAAGTTATTACTTGTAAATGTACACACAAATTTGGTGGATAATTAGCAAGGCTTAAGACTACCCCCTTGATACAACGTTTAACATTGTGCCCAAATTAGGATTGCACAAATTGGAGGGCATAAAAAAAAAATTGAAAAACAAAACAATTTTTTTTAAAAATTTTCTTGCATTGAGGATCGATGTTCAATTAAATGTATTTTTTTTTTTTTTAACGAAATCTACCTTTTTTGCCCGAGTTCGGAGACTTTGGGCGCATTTCCTGACTAAATTTTTTTTGCCGCATTGAAAAGAGGTTGTGCCCAATTAGGGTTATCTAAAGCCCTGATCAGAAATGATCAAGCACCTTGTTGCAACAGAGCAATTTTTGACACAGCATTGACCGTCGGAAATGTAACCACTTTGTGCCTTTGTTACGTACAGTCTTCACTCTTCATTTATCACACCAATCAGCAGTATGTTACAAGATTGTATAGCCTGTAATCAAAAACCTGGATATCAATATCAACATTGAGTTAATCAAATTGTGATTGGGATATTTTGTATATCATTTGTCACATTGTGTACCACATTGGCTGTAGATTTACATATATTTTAAGTTGTAATTGGTACATGTACAGTATATTGCATACATGTAATTTGCACTTTAATTCAAGTCAATCCCTGAACAAAGCTGTTTGGCCTTGATGGCAGCGGGCAGTGCAACGACATGTGCCTGGTCCGTCAATGTAGGTGCTCCGCTAATGTAACCTAGAAATCAATATATTTTTAATCCATGATAATTGATATATTTTCGACCTGAAGTTGCCGAAATTATCATCAATGTAAGCCTACTGATCCTTTATTGAAATAGTAGGAATATTTGATCCATATTATCATATGTACACCACTTATCAATAGTTGGAAAACCCACTCCTAAAGCCCTTTCCGGAAAGTGTACATGTATGATCTCCCCCTGAATAACTGCCGCTCTTTAAGGTTAGAGGTATGAAAAACTGCTTCCGGGAAGTGATCGCCTCAGTTTCACTTTTACCTAAGGGACCCGCATTCAACCCAAAGTTTTGATTGAAAAACTATTTTGTTTATATTTTCTGCATGAACCAATAGATCTCGTATATGTGTACATTATAAAGATAACATCCTTGAAAAATAGACTCTTTAATTACTAAGACTAATTGTGAGGGCCTTTGGTACCAACCGGAAGTTCTCTGCACCAATATGCCCCTGGTGAGACAAGGAAGACAAAACGCTTTCCGAATTGGGCTATATACACATAGGGGAGAGATCATTAGAACTAACCGGAGCTCACATGGTGGCCCTCGTGCTGTGCACCTGTCGCCCCCACCAGGACAAGACAGCATTGCCCAAGGATTATTGTGGAAAGAGTGGGTTATTAGTTACAACTGTCGAGTAGTTGGGTATCGTATGTACTGTTCATGTTAGCATGTACCTACATGTAGGTAAACGATTTATTTGTTCATATTCATTGCAATCCAGGGCTCACTGTTTGCAATCATTTCATAAGTTACAACTTTACATGTACAGAACTGCAAAGCAAAAATTGTGTTAAAACAGATGGTGTCATTCCCATTTTTGTTTTGATAAACAATCCGTCACAAGTTGCCAAACCCAGTCCACCACATTGTTATCAGGTAAACTTTTCCCACAAACAGCTGTCAATCAAATTGAACTTGAGTTTGAATTGTTTTGTAGTCGGGCATTCTTCAAGTATTCATGGAATGCGGAAAGGGTGGGGTTTTTTTTGCCAGTCCTTTGTGTCAGAATTCCTTTGACTTGAGGTCTGATAAATATAACCAGTTCAATTATTCTGTGTATTAATTGGTTGACAGATCTTTCTTGTAAATGTTGGTCAGGTGGGAAGATAAAAATAGAAAACTCATCTGACCTTATGCTTCTGTAACACATTACTCCGACTACAAGATTGAAGAGGCAGGTTAGCTACAACCTTTGATAATTCTAAATTATCTCAATTTTCCCGAAAATATCAAAATATTATTCTGATGAATTTAGAACTTTACATACATGTACATCATAAACATGCAATAAAAAAGTTATTTTTAAAGATAGGAAGGGGGGGGGAGGGGTGATCAGCATCCATAAACCAGGAAGGAAGAAAAAATAGCCTCAATAGGAATAGCTGAAATATAGGAGCGCTTCACACTTATAAATGTGTAATTTTTGAATACTTCAAGCCAGAGGTCAGGAATACATGTACCTCCACCCTGAAATATTCTGATTTGCCATACCTGTACCACATGGGTAACTCGGTAACCAGGGGTATACACATGTGAGTTACCGGTTACCACTTTAAAATGATTGCCCTGGTTATTCTGAATGTAACTTACAAGTGGGTTTCCATGAATAATATTGCAGCACCTCTCCAAACTATACATGTACTTGAACATTAATCCATTGGGACATTGCATTTTGTTAACATTTTATTTATATTTTGTTCTAGCCGATCGGTTCATGCCTTAAAAAAGTCAATGTGAGTTATTTTTAAAGGACCTATAACTTTTTACCATATTTGGTAAAATGAAACTTGGTGAAAATGGACAATCTGGTATCGTATGTACATGTAGGCTGTCAAATGTCGAGGCTTGGTACTGTAATTGTTATATCCTTCGTTATGATACATGTATAGCTATCCCACACTATCGGGAACAATTGTGACATTTTGTTTATGTTCGTTTGATGCGTTTACACATCAACGCCAGTGAGTGCTATGTGTTGATCAACATTACTGATATTTTATGTTGGTTTCATTTGATAGATTTTACATGTAGTAGTGATTTTTTGTTATAGAAATTCGATTGGCCATATATATTAGAAACTATATTTAATGATAAAAAGCTGCATTTAACATACTTACACATGTATATTGTTGATGCAATTTACACATCAACGCCAGTGTGTGTTATGTGTGAATAAGAGATAAATGTACTGGAAGTGGCAACCATTTAAAGATAATTTTATGTGATATTATTTACACATCAATGTCAGTGTGTGTTATGTGTGGATGGTAACCATACAAGAAGAAAGTAGTGATGGTTTTTATTGATGCTATTTACACATCAACGCCAGAGTGTGTTATGTGTATGGTGAATCAGTGATAGCGATAACTAGAAAATCGTTTCTTAACCAACTGGTGGGATTTACATCAATCTGATTAAAACCTGATCGAAAAATAAAATGCTTCCTCCATCTTACATGTCACTGATTTAAGATCTGGGAACAAGACCCAAGTTTCCATGTTTAATAACATGGCTATTGGCAGATCAAGGTCATGCCTCTGGCCATCTCACTTTGCAGAGAGAGGTGACAGGTATATGTAAAACTTCCAGGAGACATTTCTCTGTTTATAATATCTCTGAATCAACCGGTCTTCCCCTACCCAGTTGTCGCCTGACCTTGAAGTTTTCGAATATACACGTACATCCCAAAATCATGAAGAATCTCTGTGATTGGTCAGTACTCAGAACACGGAAATGGAGGTGTTGGTCCCAGATCTACAAGAGTGGCAATTAAAGATGGGGAGTGTTCATTTTGTAGGTCTGGTTTTATTCAGATTCTGATTTTACATATGTAGAGTGTTAAGCTAATTATATAAGTAACCAATACATCCCGATACCGGTAATCATAATGAGATATATTCTGGTCACCATAACCATATAGAGATAATAACTTGTTTATACAATGTTTGTTGATGTCATTTACACATCAACACCAGTGTGCGTTATGTGTATCATACGGTACATATAATCAAGATAACCGGTATAAATGATGGTACGTAACCTAATTCAGATCAAATATTTATATATGTATCAGTGTATGTTGATGCTATTTACACATCAATACCAGTGCGTGTTATGTGTGAATGAAATATTAGACAGAGATTTCTGTGTAATTTGTAATTTTGTAGCAATTCTGAACACAAGCATGACATTTTCACCACCCCCCCCCCTCTCTCTTAACTGATAATCATACAAATAAGACACTCTCCCCTAGAGTAGGTACATATGCTGGCTGTCCCATTAGCATAAATTGAGATGGACTACTGTCTATCCTTTATTCCAGACATATTTGTCAAAATTTTAAAGACAAATTTTGGTACAGCAGTGCCTGATAATGGGATGCCCTAGCCATCATTGTTCTAAAATATGAAGAAAATTAGGCTAGCGGTTTTCTGGAAATCGCAAAAACAAAAAGTTTATTTGTGGGATGAACCTTGACATGTCGCTCAGCCTGAATGATGGACCATAATTGTGCCAGTGACTTCAAAATTTACCCAGAAAACCTTGTTTTGGTTCATGGAAAAATACTGGAAGGATTTTCTGGATATTTTGGAATAAAATTGCCTTCTGAACAGTATCTTGATGTTGTACAAAAGAAATTCTCCAAAATACCAACAGATACATCTGGTTTATATATCAGGTGGGGTAGATGGTTTATGCCATTATATGATGAGTTGGATGAAAAAAGTCTATGTTTATGTTCAGACTTGTTGTTGCTAATGATATGAAGATAAAAATGTTGATGCCATTTACACGTCAACTCCAGTGTGTGTTATGTATAAATGGTTAATTCTGAGATATATGTATGCATATATAACCAAGAGTTATTGATGCCATGTACACATCAGTGCCAGGGAGTATTATGTGTAAAAGCTTTCTTTTTTATGAATTGTATATCATGATATATATCATTGTTTTGTATACACTTATGAACTTTATGACTGAAGAACAAACAGGCGCAGTTGCCCAATCATTATTTGGAGACATGAGCTCACCTGAAGAAATATAACTTGTCAGTAACACCTTGTGAGTCATCAAATATCTCCCAATGTGTAGACACGGGATTCAATCTGTGAGTGACACTTACAGCAGGATAATATATATGTATATAACCTGAAAACCTTTCATTCCTTGAAAAGAACACCTGTTCGATACTGCAGCAGTCGGAATACAATGACATAGTCCATCAAGAAGGTGACTTTGTTACATATAATCATCTTTCCTTGGTGACATGACGTACATTAGATTCTTAATTGCTAACATACATGACATAATCAACCCGTGATGATGCTGGAGGCCCATCTATTGAAACATTGCAATATAAAAAAAAGTGTGAATGGACTGTCCCAGAAACACAGAAACTGATTGGCTGTTTTTTACCAACTTCTTTCACAAGCCATTTTCTTGAATAATTACATATCAGATTTTTATTCTTAACTGGAAGATATCTCTTGGTGCACGGAGTCACTGTATTCTGATTGGCTGGTTTTAAATGAATATCTGCCAATATCATTGGCTAAAGGAAGGAACTAGTCGAATATCCAACCAATCAGGACTAAGCTTATGGTTTGTGAAGAGATTGTATTAGTCCTGTGATGTATATTAATAAATAGGATTATTTTGATCATCACTCAATTTTATGCATTTTAATACCAATACAATGACGAGAAATTTAACACAGTGTGGATATAAATTCTGGATGGATTTAAGGCATTGACTGTGAATTAAACTTTAACATTTATACTCGTTAGACCCATCCTGAAATGTGTGAGGATTGAAAGGTGGTTTTGCTAGAAATCTGCAGCAGCATAATGTATTTGGATGAAATAATTGTTTGCTCTTAAGTAATACAGGGATATAAGTTTTGGGTTTTTTCTTCTTGAAATTTTAACTTTTAGTAGTTGAAGTGGAAATCAGATCTGGTTTATTGACAGTGGTTTTGTTGGGTGCCTTAAAATGTTGTATTGATTTAAACAGCATTCTCATTTCTTGTATTTGGTTTGGAATTAAAGAATTGTTCGTTGAAAAAATAGTTCTGTTTTATATCGCTGTGAAGAGCTCGATATAAGAATCTATATGATGTTTGTGTACCCGTACCTGTTCCTGTCTGAAAAGTTGTTAAAGTTTTGGACTGTCCACATCTTCTCGGCTCCTCTCTATCCTGAATTAAGCCCCGCCAAACCCTCATATATACCTGGAGCGTACATCATGCTACACTTATTCAACCCATGCACTACCCTCGGGAGGATTTCCCCACCCTCGGGGCACTGAGCCCTACCCTCTATCTCCAAAACTAACCCTCGCCCAACAATCAGATATTGCGTTCAAGCTTTATAATATGTGTCCAATATATCTTGGCATTTTGTGAAATTTGTGTGTTGTCTGCAATATTATGTTGGTATAATTCTGCCACTCCTCAATGAATTACAATCCCAAAAGGGATCGATATATCGAGCGGAACCCCATAATTAAGTAAGAGGTCCAGTCCTACAATAGTGTGAATGCACCTCCAGGTTTTCTGTCACAAAAATGCTCATATTCCAGTGTCTGAAGTGAATTCACAGATATCCAATGAATCTACCAATACGTTCCATAGTATGTCCAGTCCATACTCATGGGGTGGTGGGTGGGGGGGGGGGGTGGTATTCTGGATTCAGGAAACACCCCGTTTGGAAAATCTTTTTTTTCTTCTCTCATACAAATGCGATTTTCAGATTAAAGCAACCCCCTATTTGCCCCTTTTCTCATACAGCAAACCTCTTGATGTGCCCTTTTGAAGTGATTGTGAACCTCCCCGCAAGAATTCCTGCAAGGTTACAGCCCTGAAACTGATGCACTGAACTTGTTGACCATAGCCAAATGTTGATGTGAAAATTCTGTGATCCACAACCATCGGATTGTTTGAGTGGATTCCCCTTCACTCTAATACAGGTTTATGCATGTGAAATATCTTCTTTTTTTTAGTGCGGCACCTACATGTATGGACATAGCCCTATGGTAATCCCTCTAATAATTCAATCTCCCGATCAAGATTCAATCACCCCCAATTTTTGGGACAAAATTCAATCGAATATTAAAATAAGTTGAATCGCCCTGTAAAATCATTAAAATAACAAAGAAATAATGGATTATTTGCATGATTTTGAATCATTTTGTCAACTTTCTGATCCAATAAATTTGATCACCCCCTAAATTTATAGTGCAAAATTTTACTCCTGTGATTGAATTATTAGAGGGATTACCATGTATCAAAAATTTTTAATATAATTTTGGGTCTGATCAACAACATCACTTCTGGGGAAATTCCCTTTCAAAGTATATCATTATGGTGGCTTGACATATAATCGTGTTCATTCCCTTTGGCTTCCACTCCTAGCAGAAAAAGAGAAACTTATTTATCAAAATGGAATCGTGAGACAGAAAACGGCATTTTCAAAAGTTTTTAAGAAAAATTCTAATGAAACCAGCAGTAAATTGCTCGAAATCATCTCCTGAAAGTTGGAATACATGTATATAATGTGTGGAATCTATGTCCATTCTCCATAACCAGGCTACCAATACACTGGGAAGGTGCTACTGGGTATGTTGCTTGCAGCAAGCATGATTTTTCATCTGCTAGATTGCAGCCGAACTGGGTGAAAATAATGGGGATCGCCAGCCACACTAGGCGGCGCTAGTGCTCCAACTGGTAAAGAAGATGTGACGTCATAAAACGAATAGTTACAACGTCGTTACATTATGACGTTGCCTTTGTGATGTCCAGAAAAACGACATGGGCATGCGCCATTTACCTCCTGGTACACGTAGCCACCTGGCGTCAGTTCGAGCTGGCGAAACCCATTACTGAACACATGAAATTATAGCCATGGTTCTGTCTTCCAGTCCTGCACAACAACTAAGATGACCTACCAGATATATCAAGAGTTGTGATAAGGATTATTGAGAGCCCCTTGTATCAATGTCCATTCGACTAACTGCATGTCTGTGTGTGATGGAGTGAGCTGATAAGTCAACTGTGTCAAGCATGGGAACCTGTTTCACAGATTCAAAAAGTGAATATAAAAGTGTGTTATATGCCATGCATATTGTCGGGCATTTTTACAGGACACAATGTCTCAATGAGCTTGATATGTACTGCCAGTACTTGTGGCCCGCTCTTGTGGACCTATGCTTATTATTGAAATTCTGACCATTTTCAGATAACAACAATTACTTTAGAAGGACTTTTGTATACAAATATCACAATAAAGGGCGATAAGAAAGTGTGTACAAGATTTTGTCACAATCAAGGGCGACAATTCAGGTTGGTCTTAACAGAGTTGTTCCCCCTGATGTGACTAAACTAAAGAAAGGCTCATTTACGGAGGGGTAAAAAGCATCTCTAACGAGATAGAACTGCTCCGGTTTGTCTGATTTTTCAAGTCTTTATCGTATTTATGGCTATTTGTTGACTGGAGTAATGTTATTCGGGATCATAGTTTAAGAATTCGGTTTCATCAGATCGATGAAATAAACGCAAAAATACTTTCACCCCCATCATGTTGGACTCGTCCGATTCCCATGACCATGTGCTTGGCAGCGGGATAAACACCTTCCTTGTCAAGAAGCAGATCAGGTACACTCTGTTTTCTATGATGAACAGGTACCAGTTTGTTCCAAAGCCCTTCTGTAGTCATCCTGTTTCTGCCTAACTTGTTCATATATCTGACAATGTTCTCATTAATTGAACTGCTTGGTTTTTGTGATGATTCTTTCCCCATCCAATAACAACAACAACAAAGTCAACAGTAATTTTCATCCAGGTTCCTCCTTCCTGGTGATGTTTTCCTAATTAGACTAGCCGTAGAACAGAAACAGCATCAATACTATAGTTGAACCAAGAACTCAAGGGTGTATTATAAATGTAACAAAACTAAATAGATGTTTAATTATAAGGTTAATGAAGCGATTGTTGTTGTGTTACAGAGTATTTTGGAAAATGCTGAAAAACATTTTAGATGACCCAAAGTCGAAGCTGAAATATTTCACAATTTGTTTTTAATCGCTGTAAATTTGCGAAAAATGAAAAATAAAAAATAATGCATGGATAAATATAATCACTGTCTGTTGGCCCATGTATGGTAGTATTGCATCGATACATGTAGATTGGAATAAAGTAGGCAGCTACCATTTTCTAATGTTCATTTCTTGAGAAAGATATCTAATTTCATCGAACCTGCTGCAGAAAGTCTCGGCTTCCATTTCCGTTGCTCAAGCTTGTAAGCCATGTTAAGTATTAACACGCAGTGAAAAAGAGTTTTTCTATGTGAAGAGTAATTTTATGGGAGATATGGTAGCCATACAGTTATGGTCTTCCCTGTATATGGAAGCATATCTACTGCAGTGTTTAGACTAAATGGTAATGTTGAGGGGATATGTTTCATTCTGCCATGTTCTGATGGCAGTGGCATATATTGCATGCCAGCCTTGTACCTATTTTATAGTTTGTTTTGTACTGTTGATGTGGAACTTCATCCACTTCAAAGGCAGTGGGTGGGGGCTAGGGGAGGATGCTCCCACGACCTCCCCCCACCCTCCATGCAAATGGACCTGCTTGGGTCAAATTGTTCAGAATTAACCATCCTCAAATGAAAAGGTACAAGATCATACAATTTATATATGGGATCCACACAACCAAAATGAAATTCCAGTCTGTAATAAGTCAAAAATAGGAAGGGTAGTTGACCACAATTTTCAAAATTTGCCACCATCTTTGAAAAAAAAGGATTATTTCCAGGAAGCTGATGAATAAGCCATGAATGTTATTGACCTGGAGTTAATCCCTAAAGGGCCTAATCAGCAAAGATGTGTTCATACAGAGTGATATAAAACACCTTAAACATTGTTAGGGTTAAATTGTCCATTTCTTCCACCTAACAGGCCTCAATTTAAGGTGATAACCTGTTTTCAGGTCCCCATAATTTTGACTAATAATATGACATTGGGTTAATAATCATGCAATAGTTTCCCACAGGTTACCAGTGTAGAATTCATGGTAACCTGTTGAGAGGTTACCATCAGCACTCCTTAAATTGAGGCCTGCCTAATGAAGTAAAACGATGACGAGTGACATCACTTTACGCATTTTATGATATTGTAATGGTGATGTCCTGAGCTATGGATATAGGTTACAGCAATCATTGAAATTTTTTAAATATACCTAACCTGTAACTCTGAATACTGATCTAGCCAATCAGTTCACTTTTCATCACTATTATTATTTTTACAGCATGTCATCTGCTGAGGTTCTGATCCCATTAGTACGGCTAATATTCCTTTGTGTAACAATTTGTGGATGTCCTTGCATAATGTAAACTCGTGTATTCTTTTAACATCATGAAATGGTAATTGGGAACTAATATATTTTGTTTCATTCTGCAGTAATTTATGTGCAATACTGCTACAGGCTATCCCATCTGTGTGGACTGATAGACCATATTAATGACAACCTCGTTTAGCTGTGTGATGGATGACTCGTGATTTGCGGACCCAACGAGAAGCCAGTGTGGGTTGAGAATGGCGGAGAAAGTAGCCCAGGTGTTAGCTGGTAGTCTGGAGAACTTACCCCCTCTTAACTCCAGGCTGGTTAGGGTCTTCATTAGCTCAACTTTCACAGGTCTGTCAAATTGGTCGTAACTAGTAATCTTGTTTGCGTGTATTTATTTTCAATTATTCATGCAGTTATTGACATGTACATTAAAGTCTCTGGCAGTTGAAGGCTGGTGTTCCTGTTGCTTCAATGCATTTGCTGAGAAGCAACAGGAACTTGATAATGTGCTATCTAGCTCTGCAATTGCACCGGTCTTTATTGCATCAATGTATTCTGGTCTGTGTCTTGGTATATTATATTCTTGGTATATTATATTATATAGGCATATTCATGTATACCCAGTGTATACTGCATACTGGTAGTACTTTATTTTTTTAGTTTTCTAGAATATGCTATCAATAAACCATATATTTTGCGAGTGCCTTAGATGCAATCTGATGCCATGAGAATGGCTGATTGAGGATTCTCCAAATGAATAAATTGTGAGAAATAAAACATTTTCATTTTGCATTATCCAGACACAATACAAGAAAGAAATATGCTGATGGAAGATGTCTATCCTAGAATTAAGGAATTCTGCAAAAAGAAACATGGACTGGACTTCCAGGTACGTATAATGGGGGAACTTTTGCATTATAAACTAGCCAATCAGATTGAGTGGTTGCCACTCCCTGTTTGTCAATTTTTGGCAACTGATAGAGCTAACACTTCCGATTTATATTCTCGTCTTATTGAGCAAGCCCCCCCATTGGCACAGCAGTCGGTACAGTGAATCCAATAGGCCATTTTACATGTACCTCTCACTTGGGACACTGTCCATGGGACTTAACTTTTGACTACAATAAAATCTTGTAAGTCAAACTCTAAAGAACAGCATTACAAAAGAAATGCCTTTGTAACCCCTTAATTCTGTTATTCGCAGATCATATATGAATGACCTTATAGATTTTTAGCCGTAATAAAAGGGTTGAAATGATATACATTTAATAATTTGGGGGGCATCATTACCTGACTTGTATCCGAATCAGCACTTTATCGAGGCACCTTATAAGTTATATTGAGGCTGTCTTTGCCATTAATTCTCTCCAAGTAATGAAATTTTGTACAATGTACTTCATATGAATATATTTTGTGCGCTTTCATTCAACTATGTCCAGTAAAAAAATAATATTCTGATTCTAAAAAGCAAAATTTAATTTGAAAACAAGCATGTCTCAAACTCTAAATAAGAGAGGTTTGAATATTAAAAAAAAATGATGCATCAGTTTTACGTTTCTCAAAATTTTCACACCTGCACACCTAAATTTGCCAGGTTTTCCAATGAAAATCAGTCAGAAGCTGTTACAATCAGGGATGTTACTAAGTTTTAAGGTAGCAGGTGGAAGGCATGGACGTAGGCAGCCACAAGAGGTGACATTTAGTGATAAAAGTGTAGAAATTTTATGGAAAGTAGGCAGTTGTTTTGGCCTGTTTTGGTCATAGTATATGTAGGGGGCCAACAAGGGGCTGCCTACCACCTTCTAATGCCATCCCTGACAATTGCTGACGTCATCAGGTTGAGACTCTGACAATTTTTGTCAAGAAATTATTTAGGTTTAAGAATGGAAGTGTTTTGCATACATGTATATGAAGATACAATAGTAAAAAAAAAAATAAATAAAAATGATCAGTCCTTAAGGATGTCTTGTTGGTGGTTTTGGCTTTGGCAGCCATTTTGTCTGTTTTTCCTATTGGGTTATCTCCCTTTTCTAGGTTAAGAGATAGGGATTTCCTTTGAAAGCCTTCTATCTGAGAATTTTGCACAGCAACATCCATCCAATTTGATAAATTTTGATAGACATTGTGATTTATTTGCAACGGTTAGAATATAAGAAAACGTTAAATACTATTTATATGAATTTTTCATGAATATGCTTCAAAACTAGGGCTATTCTCTATGTTTTCTGGGTTATCAAATTGAGCATGGGTCAGTCCACTTAGCGTTACCTACAGCTAACCAACCTATATTGTTTTCTTTGTTTTTCCTCATATTACACAATTATGAATGCAACAACAAACATTATTCAAAAAGTTAATTACTTTGATTTACCACCAGCGGACATCTTAAGGAGAACGATGACAGCACACCCATCACCACAACTCTCCTAATGCTGCTTTCTGTCATAATTTATAGACGATTCGAACATTTACAATACCCTGTTAATAGATGTGTCCACCATTGGCTTATCAAATCCAGACTATCACTGCATGCTGAAGTATTGAGTATATTGCTGAACAGTGCATAACTGACTATATTTGTAGGTGGTTGACATGAGGTGGGGGGTGAGGAAGGAGGTGGCAAATGATCACATGGCCAGTATTCTATGTCTCCAGGAAATCTATAACTGCCAGAAACTCTCGACAGGACCCAACTTTGTGGTGAGTGCTTCATAGATCACTGGCAGAGGTAACAAATATGTACCGTATACATGATACAAGCACGTTTTAGATATGGCATGTTCCAGAAGAGATGAGCTCCAATGTTTACAGTTGTGAGCACAGCAGTAATTCCAGTCTCTGAATGGCATGTTTTAAATCAAGCAGCCATGACTTCCATCCAGTAATTTGTAAATTTGCTTCCTAAATCGTAAACCTGCTTCAATTAATGCCTTAATCTCCATTAAGCTGCACATTCAAACGTAGAAAACGGAAGTAAAAACTAAAAGTTAACTCCCCTAGGAGAGAGAGTTATCCGCCCCTAGGAGAGCTCTCACTCTTCCCAACGTGGTTACTATATAAGCCAGAGCCAGCCCATTCTCGTCCTCTTTCTCCTGTTTGCTCTCGAGCAGTGCACATCTAGGAAAGTGTTTAGATTCAATTTCAACATTGGTTGTTGTTGTTTCGCTGGTGTATCCTTTATCAAGTGTGACTTTTGTTGTTTATTCGGAACTTCCTTATTGTATTATTATGTCTGAGGTTCCGACCACTATTCCCTGTCGTACGTGCGGGAAGTTTTTGTCCCCATTGGACGCCCACACGGCTTGTTTTTCTTGTAAAGAATTGTGTTATAGAGCGTCCACGTGCGCGGAATGTGTATTATGGGGCGCGACGACTTGGAAGAATTATGCCCAAGCTCGTCGTGCTTATCTTTTACATGCTTGTGATGACCCGTCTATTTCGGAGGTCGACAGACGGGTTTTAGAAATTTCTTTGGTCAATGATATGAAATGTAATGAGGATCTTGACCGAGTTGGTCAAGATCCAGTTTCGCCCGCGTCGGTATATATTTAGCCAAGCGGGACTATTCTACACGAAGATAATTCCAGGTTGTTAGACAGTTTGACCCGTACCGGAGCTTCATTGTCTAGGGTCGATCCCAAACCCGTTCCATTGTCCGGCTTAACAAAGACCAAGTCGGTCTTTCCGGTGCATTCCATTGTCTTCGTCAGATAAAAGAATTCTTTGCCACATGTTATTTCGCCTTTGTCTATCGGTACCACATGTTTCTTCTAAAAAGAAGAAAGCTAATAAACAACGTCGTGTGTCTATTTCTCCGTTGCCGGTTAAATCTGGACATAGTTTATTTAATTCCGTTTCCCGATCTATTTGTTGGGGCGAATGTTGGACTCGTTTGAGTCGGCCACGTGTTTAGTGTCTTCGGACGTACGTCGCTAAATATTTGGCTTTTGGCGGAGATTTTAAATTCTCTTGAAATGATCGTCTGACGATGTTTTTCTAAAAGTCTTTATGAAATCTCATGTTTAACTAATAACACAGTCCTGCATTAGGGCAGTGTGTATTCAATATTGCGTCTCCACACAAACATTGAGTTGCGACCCGGTGTGTTTGATGTGGGCTTTTATTGGCTCCCAACATTCCGTTTTGTTTCGGTCAGTATGTGAGCCTATTGTGATGTACTTTAAACGAACAGGTTTTTGTTTCGTTGATTCATGATTTTATCCATTGAATTGTTGTATAAATCTTTACCAGGATTGTGAGTACTACCCTCGTTTGACGCGGGAGGTTCGTTTTTCCCCGCCGGGGAAATCCGATTCTTTTTAAGCAGTCCGTCAATGTTCCATGTTGTTGTTGTATGTTTTGTTCGGACTTTGGTAGTTTTCACCCTCATGCATTCATTTCTTTGGTCCTACCAAGAAGGTAATCCCGGTAGAACCTCCATGGTGTGGCTTGGCTCCCTTTAAGCCCGGACAGTTATGCGTCATCCGAAGCTAATAGATACAGCCAAGTACCTGCATGTATGTTCATACCGTGGCCGAAGCCCCAAGAGTTTCATACAGATGCCTACCAAGAAGACCTACAGCCTTAGTGGTAGAGGATTCGGACATCTTGGTAGAGTTGCTACCACACCACGAGCACAGCTACATGGATGTAGACATGCAAGATAAGTACAACTGTATCTTATCCACATTTTAACCTTTTATGTCGTTGACCAGGGTTTCAATTGTTGATTATTGATGTCTCATGCTCATATCCATGTCTGTGTCTTCCTAGCGGTTACTTAGCCTGCTTTTGAATCTACTACATGGCCGAGGTTCCCTCCTCCATATGTTGGTACTGAGGCATTAATTGAAGCAGGTTTACGATTTAGGAAGCAAATATTAAACATTTATAATCAATGTTTCTATTTGTTACTAAATCAAACCTGCTTCAATTTAATGGGCCCTCCCGTCCATCCCCTCGTACCGCGGCCTGGTTCACTACTGGTCTCGGTTGTTACAATGAGAAAGAGGGCGAGAATGGGCTGGCTCTGGCTTATATAGTAACCACGTTGGGAAGAGTGAGAGCTCTCCTAGGGGCGGATAACTCTCTCTCCTAGGGGAGTTAACTTTTAGTTTTTACTTCCGTTTTCTACGTTTGAATGTGCAGCTTAATGGAGATTAAGGCATTAATTGAAGCAGGTTTGATTTAGTAACAAATAGAAACATTGTTTATAAATGTTTAATATTTCTTTCAAATTATGGGTAAAGGACGAGGAGCAGCCCGATCAGGAATCAATCGCTCAACCTCTGACTTACGAATCCAGTGCTCTACTGAGCTAATGGGAAATTCCCTCTAGTTACAAGCTATTGCAATCGCTGGATGAGTGTCTCCCATTAGATATGCATGTATATGAATGTAAAACCACATTAATTACTACTGTTTTTAAATGCCTGTCATATGCGATGGTGAGTTCTGTCCATTTGTAAACTTTTGATATCTCTAGTACCATGTTACGGAATCATACCCATGGGGAAAGGAATAACCCTATTCATTTAGAGATCAAAACAGTCAAGGTCACCGTGGCTCAAAACTCGGGGAAACCCTCATAAATTGTTATGCCCAGGCATTTCAGAGATGTGGATTCTTATGACATTTGAGGTGTTCCTGAAACTCACGGCAAACAAAAAGCCAATTGATTTTAATCTCCATCTGTTCATTTGTCCATCGATTAACTTTCATTGTCTGTGTGATATCTCCAGTACCTAATTATGGATCGGTAGTCATAGGGCAAAAAGGAATCCTATTCATTTTGAGGTCAAAGTTCAAGGTCACTGTTCCGAAATATGATGGAATCATGCTATACCTCACTCTCCTGGCAAAGAAGAAACCTATTGATTTTGAAGCCAAAAAGTCATGCAGCGGTCAAGGTCATTGCAGCCTGAACAAAAGGAAATAGTTGACAATATTGATGTCTGGGCTATAAACTGCAGCGCAAGGATGCAGAATATGATAGAATTCCATGTATACCTCAAACGCATGGCAATGTAGAAACTTTTTGAGGAATGTCTGTCCATCTCTCTGGCTGTCTATTGATTTCAGTTCTCCATGTGATCTCTCCACTTTTGTTGTAGCCGACCTTTGAGTATGCTGATACTCCAAACTCAGAAGAAATAAAAAAATGTGTTGATTTTGAGATCATGGCAAGGGTCACCAAAGTCTCAGACTGGTAGCTATCTTCCCAACCAAAATTGTGCATATATAAGT
Source organism: Hanleya hanleyi (assembly GCA_036873755.1). Taxonomy (NCBI): domain Eukaryota; kingdom Metazoa; phylum Mollusca; class Polyplacophora; order Lepidopleurida; family Hanleyidae; genus Hanleya; species Hanleya hanleyi. Next base: position 3,537 of record JAVTVY010026264.1, on the reverse strand, counting down.
CCATACCATGATTTAAATGTGGGATCACACATATTAAATCTGGCCAATGTGCGGTCATATATATATTATATATCCGATGAAGATCCCTGTACATGTAACTTGACAGTAGTTTTGCTCAAGCTGCCAAGTTTTCTTGCATTTGAATCAAGCTTTGGCTCAGTCTTCCATCTTCTGTAATAATATGAAAATGTAATTCATCTCCATTTTCATTGTAGACCTTTCTGGGACAAAAACATGGGTTTCGCCCACTTCAGCAAGCCATTCCGGCAGAAGAGTTTGAGGTGCTGCGGGACTGTCTTCAGAAGCATGGCCAGGACTGTGATCTGATTGGTCAATGGTATATCAAGGATGACAATGCTGTTCCAGCTGTCTATGTTCTTCAGCCAATCAGCTCCATGCTTTCAAATGACAAGGTATGTAATAAAGTAATTGTCCCCCGCCGCAACGCGGCTGGGGACTTTAAAATGGTTCTTGCTTCTTTGTGTCCGTGGATGTCCGTCCATGTCTGTTCGAAGCGATAACTTCCTAACGCTTTTTTGGATTCTTTCGAAATTCGGAATATGCATTCCTTGTGGCAAGACGCCATTCCGTATTGCATTTCAGCAACATCTGCCTGAAGGTGGCGCCACTAGTTCTTGCTTCTTTGCGTATGTGGATGTCCGTGTACGTCCGTGCATGTCTGTTCGAAGCGATAACTTTCTAACGCTTAGTTGGATTCTTCCGAAATTTGGCATACGCATTTCTTGCGACAAGACACCAGTCCGTATTGCATTTCAGCAACATCTGCTTGAAGGTGGCGCCACTAGTTCTTGCTTCTTCGTATCCGTGAATGTCCGTGTACGTCTGTTCGACGTGATAACTTCCTAACGCTTTGTTGGATTCTTCCGAAATTCGGAATATGCATACCTTGCGACAAGATGCCAGTCTGTATTACATCTCAGCAACATCTGCCTGAAGGTGGCGCCACTGGTTCTTACTTCTTTGTGTCCGTGGATGTTCGTGTACGTCCGTGCTTGTCTGTTCGAAGCGATAACTTCCTAACGCTTTGTTGGATTCTTCCGAAATTCAGCATTCGCATTCCTTGCGACAAGAGGCCAGTCCGTATTGCATTTCAGCAACATCTGCCTGAAGGTCGCGCCACTAGTTCTTGCTTCTTTGAGTCCGTGGATGTTCGTGTACGTCCGTGCATGTCTGTTCGAAGCGATAACTTCCTAACGCTTTGTTGGATTCTTCCGAAATTCAGCATTCGCATTCCTTGCGACAAGAGGCCAGTCCGTATTGCATTTCAGCAACATCGGCCTGAAGGTGGCGCCACTGGGTCAAAATAGATTTTTTTTTCCGTGGACATCTGTTCGAAGCGATAACTTCCTAATGTTGTGTTGGATTATTCCGAAATTCGGAATACGCATTCCTTGCAACAGGACGCCAGTCCGTATTGCATTTCAGCAACATCTGCCTGAAGGTGGCATCACTGAGTTTCTCTTCTTCTTGTCCGTTCCAGTCAAAATGGGCCTTCAATTTTGCTATATGAAATCATTCTATTCCACATCATATGATTTACCCTAAAGCTTTTGCATGAACCATATTTTATTTCAGAAGTATAATGTGAAATAACTGGCGGGGAAATCCCCGCAGCACTGAATCCCTGATTTTTGAATTTCGTGTCATCTTAAACGAAGGACAACATTTCCTTCAATTTTGCTAACAAATAATTGTATTGCACATCATATGATTTACCCTGAAGCTTCTGCACGAATCATTTGTGTCCACACATGTATATTACTATATTAATTACAACTGTGTTCCTAATGTTTGGGTGCACACTGCATATGATCAATTTCCTGAATTCAACTGAATTCAACCTTGCCGGTCTTCAGACTGACAGATGATGGCATGCAGTTGTCAGTGCAGTTGTTCATGTACAGGGAGCTTTCTATGAATGAGTTGCAACCTCAAAAGGCTTAAAATTTATCAGGCACAGACCCATGTTTTTACCCCTCGGCCAATTTTGGCCATGGGGTATTGTCATCATCTTGTACGTCCGCCTGTCCGTACGTCCGTTCGTGAGCGAGATAGCCGGAAAACTGTTCCGCTGATGAATTCCAAATTTGGTATGCTTATTTACCTAGTCAAGGACCAGAAGCCTATAGAATTGGGACCTAATTGGGTGGGAACCTTAGCAGCCATCTTCAATTTCATGCAAAATGGATAATGATCCATATCTCGGAAACCATTCAACTGTTCAATACGAAATTTGATATACATCATCGATACATCAAGCAACTTTCAACGAATTACCAAACAGGCTTTTCTGATTAGCTGGGAACCCTGGAGGCCATCTTTAATTCATGCTAAATCGATAATGATAGCCTACATATCTCGGTTACCATTCAATTGTTTTATATGAAGGTTGGTATATATCATCGATACATCCAGATACTTTGAATCGGGACCTGATTGACTGAAAACCTTGGTGGCCATCTTTAATTTAGGCAAAATCATTAATGATCTCTATATCTGATTCCGTTGGAGTGCTCAGTGTAAAATTTGGTATACATCATTGATGCATCAAGAGACTTACGGTGAATGACAGATCTGGTTTCTCTGATTGGGCGGAAATCTTGGCGGCCATCTTTAATTTATTCAAAATCTTTAATGATGTTTATCTCTGATACCATTCAAATGTTCTATACGAAACGATACGATTTACAGCATCGATGTATGAAGAGACTTGCATTAATGAATAACCACATTAGTTCCTCTGAGTGACGGGAAGGATGGGCAACCATCTTTAATTTATGTAAAATCATTAATGATCTCTATCTCTGACACTGTTCAAATGCTCAATGTAAAATTTGGTATACATTATCGATGCATCATCTCGGTTGCTTCTACACGATATGTGCCTAGGATAAAGTACTATACTATACACATTTTTTTGTAATTCAGCATCGCAGAAAACCATCGATTGCGTTTTCTTGGTAAAAGGGTTAGGAAAGAACTAAAAATACACTTCAATGCAGAGTGATTTTGATTGACGCCAGAAATCGCTCAGAACGCTTCTTCGGCGATCTAGAGCCCAGGAGCATCTGGGGCCTGGGCGGCCCCTGGATCCTCACCTAAAGTGCAATGATAGTGGCCGTACCACTTTGAATTTGCTTCCGACGCCCCCTGTGTTAACAGACAGTGTCAACGTACTGTTCCAGCTGTCTCCCGTTCAGTGATTGGTCATTCGACCCCGCCATTTTAAACTAATACGAGCATTTTCATTGGATCACTATTAGATAAGACCCACCCCCATCTTCATACACAACCACGCGACGGTCTCAGTTGACTGATGACATAGCGCGGCCTCGTTTTTGATTTCAAAATCTGCCGTCTAACTCGGAAAATGCTGTTGTTGCTGCATCAGCCGATCATTGGCCCCCTGTAGAAGATACTATAGGCTAATACATGTAGGCTACCATGCCATGATTGCATTTCGCTCACTTGCACCTACAGGTGGCGACAACTGGTGGCAAATTTAAAATTTGGTTT